>JAABNY020000063.1:26890460-26902239 GCA_015164015.2 Brevimyrus niger | reverse complement strand
GCCTCCCCGCCCCAGAATGTCTTAATTCAGGACTCGGAGAACTACAGAAAACAGCTGGAGGATTCGCTCCATGAAAAAGTAGGCTTGCGTTGAACATTTTAATGGAATTTTGCTTGTCAGATTACAGTTATTACAGTTATTGCAAATATAAAATTATATATTTGCAGTTACATTTGCTTGGCCGAAACATTTGTCCAAAGGTACATGCAATTGAGGCATGGAGAACATTCTACAGGACTGTTGCTTATCATAGTTTAACTTAAACTGTAATTTTAACCTGTACCTATTCTGCCAACCTCCAAAGTCCCAACTGGCTGAAGAGATGGAGAAGCTGAGGTCAGAGCTGGACCAGTACAAAATAAGGTCTGGGTCACTTACGGAACAAACCTTGTCACGGTAATTAAAGTTCTAAGCTGTAAGGTACAGAGCTGATTTGTATGAATGTGTGGCTATATAATAATACAATATTTTCATGACAATTGAATCCAGAGCCTTTTAGAAAATTTGTATTATAATTGTAACAATTGCAATGTACACCAATCAGCCGTAACATTAAATCCACTGACAGATTAAGTGAATAACATTCTCTCAATATAATGGCACCTGTCAGGGGTGCTGTTATATATTGGGCAAGAGAATGAACAGTCAGTTCCTGAAGCTGATGTGTTGGAAGCAGGAAAAAATGGCAAGAATAAATATCTGTGCAGCTTTGACAAAAGCCAAATTGTGGCAACAATGGCAGGTCCTGTGGGGTGTTCCCAGTATGCAGTGGTCAGTACCCATCAAAGGTGGCCCAAGGAAGGCCAACCGCTGAACTGGCAATGGGGTGATGGGGCCCCAAGGCTCACTGGTGCTCATGAGGAGCGAAGGCTCTCCTGTCTAGTCTGATCCCACAGGGGAGCTACTGCAGCACAAATTGCTGAGAAAGTTAATGCTGGCTGTGATAGAAAGGTCAGAACACAGAGTGAATCACAGCTTGCTGTGTATGGGGCTGCATAGCTGCGGACCGGTCCGAGTGTCCATGCTGACAACACCGAAAGCACCGACAATGGACAGGTGAGCGTCAGAACCATGGACCATGGAGCAAAAGAAAAAGACAATCTGGTCTGATGAATCAGATTTTCTGTTACATCATGTGGACGGTGGGGCACGCTTGTGTCATTTACCTGGGGAGATATGGCACCAGGATGCACTATGGGAAGAAGGCAAGCCAGCGGAGGAAGTGTGAAGTGTGAAAGGAAGTGGGAAATGATTTGCTGGAATACCTCGGGTCCTGGCATTCCTGTACATTGTGCTTCTCAATGGCAATGGCCTCTTTCAGCAGGATAATGCGTCCAGCCACACTGCAAAAAATGCTCAGGTTCATGAGAAAGAGTCCCAGGTGTTGACTTGGCCTCCAGATTCCCCAGATCTCAATTTAATCGAGCATCTGTGGGACAAACAAGTCCGATCCTTGGAGGCTCCACCTCTCTGCTAACGTTGTGGTGCCAGACACCATGGGACACATTCAGAGGCCTGTGGAGTCCTGATGGGTCAGAGCTGTTTCTGCAGAACAAGGGTGATTAACACAGTATTAGTCAGGGGGTTAATTTAATAACTTAAATGTTATGGCTGACTGGTGTACTTCTAAATAATCAACTGTGAAAAAAAATTAAGAAAAGTGTTGAGTTCATGCAATTACTCATTAGCTCAAATTTACTATACATTGAAAATAGCTCAGCTGTTGTTGACTGCAAGGTATTTTGTGATTAATAATATGAGTCTATGAACATAACTTTAGATAACAGCTATAGTGTATTAATTTTGATAAATATAAGGAAATAACAATACATTTTGCTAGGTGAGATAATTACTAATTACAAAAGTAGATTAAACCAAAAGTAGAAGATAAATCTGTCATTTGATTTGACTTAAATTAGTGTCCATTTCAGGAGTTCATGAAAACACGTCAGTAAGGGAGAGATGAGTGAAGTTTTTTTGAGTATTTTAAGCAGCGTTTCCCAATGTGTCCCTCAGGGACTCACAGACAGTGCACATTTCTGCTCCCTCCCTGCTCAAGAAACAAATGTGGATCTTCTGGCAGGTGTCTCAGAGGAAGAAAAAATGTTGACTGGCTGTCCCCATAGACAGGGCTGGGAAACACTGCCTTGCGGCAATATGGTGCCAATATTTAACCAGCTCTTCCTGCTCAGGTCCCACCTGGACACGTCCACGGATCTGCGGTTCTCCCTTGGCTCTCTGGCCGACACGCAGTCCGAGCACTACAGGTCGGCCAAGACGGCCCACAGGTCAAGACGAGGCCGTCTGGGCCTCCACAGGGACGAGCCAAAGGTCAGCGTTGTAATGGATGTGGGGGGCGGCTGTGCACTGCAGTGACTGATGCATGGATGTTAGTCACAGAGCACGCAGTTGCACTGACTGCTCTGTGTACACCAATGTTTCTCAGCCCAGTCCTCAGGGACCTCCAGATAGTCCATGCTTTTTCTCCCATTCAACTCCCAGCACATCTGGGAATTTCTGGGGACCCCCAAGGACTGGGCTGACAGTCACTGGTGTGGGCTATCATAAGCTATCCAGCCTCATTCCTTTACAAAGCAGGGATGATTCTTTTTTTGAGGTGGGAGGCATAAGAGGGGCTATAATGCAAGCAGAGGGGCCAACCTTATTAGCCAATGATATGTTTTGAATCGGTGATTGACGGAAGGGGGCAGACTAGGGGCCAATCACCTTTCATCTACCGCTAATGGCCCCACCCATGTATACACCCCTGGCACTAATGTAGCCGCAGCGCTCCCGTAGCCCCCTCCGGAGTACGGACCCTCTCTCAAGGCCCCTCTCTCCTCCCACCACAGGCCAAGTCACTGGGAGAGCATGAATGGCGGGTGCAGCAGCTGGGAGTCCTGGGCACGCACACTTTCGAGAGCGACACGGAGATCTCAGACATTGACGACGACGATCGTGACACCCTCTTCAGCTCGATGGAGCTGCTGTCCCCTGGTGGGCATTCAGATGCTCAGACCCTCGCCATGATGCTGCAAGAGCAGCTGGATGCTATTAACAAGGAAATCCGGTTAGCATTCGGGGGTGGGGGAGGGAGGAATGCTGCCACCTAGTGGTATCACTGTCACAGCCAGTTCAGGTACTTATTAATTCAATACCACTGACCTTTTATCTGGTTAAAAAACATGGTCCTTATAACAAGAACTTTCTCAAGTTCTTTTTGAGGCACAGAACAAAGAAAGCGATAATATCTTTGTTTTCATTTTAATGCCTGACTTGTTTTTTTCCATTCCATCCATTTTTAATTGAGTGAAACCTGCTTATCTCCTGAATATATATTGAAAAACTTAGGGCTGTGTTATTACTATAAATGCAAATATCAATGGATTTCCAGAGAAAGCAGACCATAATAATTAATTTTAGCCTGCTTCCTCCCACTGCAGACATCTTAAACGCATTGTTCGGTCTCCTGCCTGGGGATCCCAGGCATGTAATCTAGTTAACAAGTCGCTAATCAGCCGTGTGCTTGGTCATCTTGAATCAAACACACCGCTCTGAGGAACTGAAATCCAATGGGCCGAGTCGAGAGGGTGGTTAATCGGAGGTTTCGGCTCTCTGTGAACCACAGAACTCAGAGACCACAGGAATGTGGCTACGCTGCTTTAGTCGAGACTCAAATAAGCTGAATCGCCTCTAAGCCTTTCAAGCAGAAAAATCTGCATAATGCAGGAAACATATGCACTGCCAGTAACAGGCATGTAAACCACAAATGGGGAAAGGGTAAAAGTAAGCAATGGGAGATGGGTAAAAGTAACCAGTGAGAGAATGGTAAAAACAACCAATGGGAGATGGGTAAAAGTAACTAGTGAGAGAATTGTAAAAACAACCAATGGGAGATAGGCAAAAGTAACCAGTGAGAGAATGCTAAAAACGATTAATGGGAGATGGGTAAAAGTTGTTGCTGAACACCTCCACTCACAGTTGACCATGGAATATCTAACAGAGAAGAAATATCAGGAAATTACTTATTGCAAATTGGCATCCTATGACAGCACCATGCTTGAATTCACTGAGCTCTTCAGAATGACCCATTCTTTCACAAATATGACTGCAAGGCTGGGGGCTTGATTTTATACACCTTTGGCATTGGGTTTGAATGAAACACCTGAACTGAATGATTTCGAGGTGTTTCCCAATACTTTTGTTGATATAAAGTACCAAAAGGATAAATGTTAAAAGTGACCAGTGGGAGAAGAGTAAAAGTGACCAATAAGAGAAGAGTAAAAGTGACCAATGTCAAAAGTGATAAAGCATAAGGACTGACAGCACATAATCCTGCCAACTGCAGGGGTTGCTGTAGTACACCACAATTTCTTAGTGAGATCATTCAAATTTCATTCTGTGTTGGTCATGAAAATTGACAGCATACAAAAAAATACGAGTATTTCTGAGTAACACGTGTCATTCCATGCTGGTTGTGAAAAACGACAGCACTCTACAGAATTTGAGCATTTCTGAAGTAAAGTGCCTTAAATACTCTTCCATGATGGTCCTGAAAAACCTGCCACTGAATGGTAGCTCTGGTGTCTTACAAACAAGCATCCCAGCTGACAGACAAGAAGACTCTTTTAAGTACTGGAAGAGCATGAAAGAACCAGGACACCCATGAAAACTCAGTAGCACATAAATAGATACCTTATGGCCAGGGTGTTTACAGAAACAAAAGATCACCTTGGGATGTCTGAAACTTCCGTATGAAACTCCACATTAGCATAATTATTCCAGTGCTGGTGTCTGCTTTGGGCGTCTGAAAGCTGCGAGACCAGGTTTGAGCTATAAATGTGACTTCTAGGGATCCTACGGAAGCTTGTTCTGGCTTCTTTCCCCCCTTTTAATTGGGGTCCCACAGGAAAATCCCATTAAGACTGTGGACTGTGATTCTGGTAAGAATTAAGGAAAATGAGACTATTAAATAAAGGCCCCCACTTAGTTTTCTGCCAGTTCCGGGGTTTTCTAGAGGGACTGAGAGATACCCAGATGTTGGAAATTCCCTCAGTCAGCTTACTGCTGCTTTATACCCCAAACCCCCCTGCAGGCTCATCCAGGAGGAGAAGGAGTCAACGGAGCTCCGGGCAGAGGAGATCGAGAGCCGTGTGGCCAGCGTGAGCCTGGAGGGCCTGAACCTGGCCCGCATGCACCACCCGGGAATGTCCCTCACTGCATCGGCCACCGCCTCCTCCCTAGCCAGCTCCTCACCCCCCAGCGGCCACTCCACCCCCAAACACACGCCCCGCAGTCCCGCCCGCGACATGGAGCGCATGGGCGCCATGACGCTGGTGCGTTGAGTTCCGCCCGATCTCGTTTACTGAGTCCTTTAGGAAGGCTGTAGTGAAGGCAGCCTTTACACGGCAGCCAGCAGATTAACGATGCCCTAACGATGTGGGTTAGTGCCCAGAGGATTCAGAGTTTGAAGTTAAAGTAATACTGAGGCCTGCCACTTTAATCGTCACTGCTGCTCTGTTCTGTATCAGTAAGTATCATACCTGATGATGGGCAAAATGTGCCTGAGAGTTGGTAGCAGCATCCTACATGAACTAGCACCCCCTACTGGGCAAAGAATTAGGATGGGGGGGGGCTTGTTCGAGGTAGGCCACTTCTAGTTCCTAGACTTGTTTTGTCCATAACCTGGTATGATACATTTTCCTTCCATCCATCCATATTCTGTAACACACACACATACATCTATGGGCAATAACTCCCGAAAACCTCAGCTTGTCTTTGGACTGTGGGGGTAACCCGGAGTGTCCGGAGGGAACCCCACGATGACACGGGGAGAACATGTAAACTCCATACATGGAACCCCGGCAGAGACCCGGACCCTGGTTGCAGAGGTGTGAAGCAACAGTGCTAACCACTGTGCCAGCTTGCATTTGGAATAGATATCTGTGTTTCATTGAAATCACAGATCTGTCAGTAATCAAAGAAAGAAGTGGTAGTGTGGTCTATACCACCAGTGACCCCCCAACAAGTCAACCGTGCTCCATCGGTCTCCACAGTGGAGTCTACAACCATGTCTACGCTACATCAATCACCATGGGTTCATGGCATTTTAGCATTTTGCCTTTGTCTCCTTATAGCTCCTTATGGGACATGTTTTTCCTGTAGAATGACAGCTCTGTTCTCTCCTTGTTCTCCTTCCTTTCATCCCCACAGCCCAGCGATTTGCGGAAGCACAGGAGGAAGGTACTGGCCCACTGCACAAATAGTAAAGTGGATCGCTAGCGCTGCCATGTATTTGCCCATGACACGTTTTGGGGATCTCTTTGTCTTGAAAGTTTCACAAAGGGACATTTCAGCGTCAACCGATCTTGGGTTCCCTCCTCAGATTGCAGTGGTAGATGAGGACGGCCGAGAGGACAAGGCCACCATCAAGTGCGAGACTTCCCCGCCATCGACCCCACGCCAAGTGCGGATGACCCACACGTTACCTGGCTCCTCTCACAGCGACCCCCGCAGGTGAGTCTGGGGGTTTCACCTAAACCATACTGAAATGTCAGACAGATGTCACTCCCTGCTACAGCATTCTCAACAGTTCATGGGTAGGCTGTCTGGGACCTTCCCGGAGATGCAGGAAAAGCTGATTTAAAAGCGATGTGGGGAGATATGATTTTATCCAAGTTCGTTTATCATCGTTTGGTCTCTATACCCATTTTGTATTCCTGTAGTATCATGATTTCTCACTCGGCTTTGGAAGGAAAACCTTATTTTGTCATATTATCTGAATAATAAAATACCAGTGACATTTGCTCCTAATGTCTCAGATAAGATGTCTTCTCCTGAAGAATGCATTGGCTGAAGCCCACCGGTGTGTAATTAGCACGTTGTCTGCCTGGGTTGGTGAAGCTCCGGGGTTATTAAATGTGACCCTGTGGGTCTCCTTGTTCTCCTGTATCTCCTTGCAGCTTGACCATCGCCATGGAGGCCGAGGTCAGTGCCCTCAGCAGCGTCACCAGCAGCCAGGACTCTCTTCATAAGCAAACCAAGAAGAAGGGCATAAAGTCCTCCATCGGAAGGCTCTTCAGCAAGAAGGAGAAGGGACGACTGGGCCAGCTGGGCAAGGAGCTGGGGGGTCCTGGCCCAGGTGGGGGGCCACTTCCATTTCTCAGACTCTTTTTGTCCATCACCCGGTACGATAAATTTAGGAAAAGATGTGTCACGATTTTTTCTGTCCATTGCAGTCAATCGTGAAGATTTTGACTTAGAACTTTACTGACCGGACCCCCACCAAAATACAACAATGATGCATTTCTGTCTCTTCCTGACAGGAGTTATGTTAGATCCGGAACTGTCAGGTCAGGACCTTGCGATGGGGAAGCTGGGCACCCAGGCGGAGAAGGACAGGAGACTGAAAAAGAAGTAAGCACAATCTCTCACATCTACACTCATCTCAACCTAACATTCAGACTCCTCGGTCATTCGAGGTGGTTTTGATGACGGTCATGGCAGTTTGATGTGTGGCAGTCCGTGTAGTCTGAGAGTTCGGTCACTGTTGCTGGCAAAGACCGTGAGCGATTTTGGTAAATTTTTTAAGGAACCACAAGGACTTGATCTGGCGCTGAAGTAGAGAGGCACCGTCCTGTTAGAGGAAAGGAGCATCTCCCAGTTATTAGACTCACTGGATTGCTTCCCTCTAGATCTCTGCAACATGACCCCGTAAGAGTATGGTTAGAGACCAAACCCCCAGACACATAAAAGCTCTGGTGTGTCTACTGTGAATGACCCCCCCCCCTCCCCCCGGTAGGTTCCAGTCAAAGATAGTAATTCACCCCTTGAAAAAAGAATCCATAATTAAGATTTAAATAACGCCTTAGGTTGGATCTATTTGTATTTTTTAAATATCCCCTGTGCTGTAAGACACATGCCACGTTTTTTTTGCAATTGATTGATCTGAGTAGGGATATCTCTGTAGGAGATGCTGAACTCAAGGGCTGAGCTTAATGCATCTACTCGAGAAAACTCAGATTAACGAAATGTCATTCCAAGGAGCAGAAGTGTTTTCCCCATATAGATCCCATCTTACTCCAACAATCACGCTCATATTTTGATTGTCGAGCGTTTGAAGCCTGAGGCAGCTACTTATTGTTGCTAAATGTTATTGTTACTAAACATTCTAAGACTTTTTCCCATAAATCAACTTCATTCAGGGCAATTCACTGGATCTTGAATAATAAATGGGAAATAATATGTTCTCAGACCTAAGTCCTATTGAGTAGTCCTCCATTGGGGGTGTCCTATTGATTTTCCAGTACAGGCAACTTCCGTAGTTGTCTGTTTATGTAAATTGACCTTCCCACTGGAGCCACTCAATACATCTCCAGCCTCCCGCATCACACCCCTTCTCCTTCGGAGCGCCGACGCGGAAACGAAAACCCGTCCTGAAACGATTCGCCCGTCCGTCCACCGTCGCCATGTAGTGTTGTCACAATCCCCCCTCCCCCCTAAAAAAAAAGAAATTACCTTTGTATTATGTAAGACTGCGTTAAGGTCCTGTTGCTGGAACATTTGGCTACTCATGGATGACGTGAGGAGCTTCGAGAGAAAGACAGACAGACAGAGAGAGACAGAAAGTGACGGATGGACTGACCATTAATCGTAGAGGGGAAATTAAGGTCTTAATGCATAGTTGCATGGAAGGAAGCTGACTGCTTCCTCTTCCTTTGTGCCTGATTACAGTGTATATGCTCATTAACATTTATTTCTTTTCCATCATTCTCTCTCTTTCCCCCCGGTCACATGACACTAAGCGGGTAAGTTAGATAGCGGCGCTGCTGCACCCCTGCATTGTTGGCACCATGGCATTGTCCTCTTCCCGTCCTTAGTCTGGGCCCTCTATCTCTGTGTCTGTTGGCACTGGTGGTACGCATCGCTGGCCCCGGCACCTGTGAATGGAGAGCCTTCATTTAATTTACTGTGGTTGGATGTTACGTCGTTCCTATTCCCTCTCCTCCCCCCCAACCCGAGACTTGAACATGCCATGCATCGATAGCTGGGCAGACTCTCTGTGGAATGTCGGTCCCTCCTTTCCCAAGATGCATCCTGCTTGTACGGTTCTCTGTGCGTGTTTGTATGTACAGTATGAGAGAAAGAAAAAAAAACGGCACTTGTTCTTGTCCTGATTGGTCCCGGTTGTTGATTTTTTGGTCGCCCGGATGTTTTTGTTAACCGTTGTAACCATTTCTGTTCCCAGCTGCTTTCACTGGACACGGTTTGCTCATGGGAGTTTTGCTTACAAAGAAATATACCGAGGGCAGACCGAAAACTGATTGGTTCGGAGGTAACCAATCAGATTGTGGAGGAGGTGTGTTCAAGCACCTAGAAGTGGATCAAACAATCGGATGTCTCGGTCCCTTCTTCTCTAGTTGCTTGGACACACCTCCTCTACAATCTGATTGGCTGTCTCTCTAAACCAATAATTTTTCATTTGCCCTCAGAACATTATTGCATAACTAAAACTCCCAAGAGCACATGATTTAGATGCAGACACACGTGAAATTGGTTATTCAATAAAAAATGCCCACCATCGTTGTTTAAAAAAATCAGTTTTGGTAGAAAAAGCAGTTTCCACAGAGGAGAAACTTGCTCATTAAAATCCGTAACAAGCCTAGTTTATGAAACGCACAAGACCTAATTCATCAAGGACTTTTGACAAAGCCTGGCAAGCATTATTTATCTGCTTAAGGAGTCGACTGCAGATCTTTGTTAACACCACTGCTTCAACCAGAGCCGCACTTCAGAGGGTCCTGGTTTTTGCGTTACTGGTACTAATACTGACCCCTCTCCTTCTACTTGGGCTTGTGGCAGTCACAGGATTCCCTAATGCAAGCTTTCACCACCATGCTATACCCACCAGGGGACAGCAGAGGGCGGGCTTCTGATAAGATGCATCTTATTGCTCTTGCTTGAAAAGGTGGCTCAGAGAGCTCTCTGCATCTCCCGCACTATAATCGCTAACGAGCCAAGGTTTACCAGGGGACCGTCATTCAGTTCTTTCACCCATGCAACATCTCCAAGGCACTATATTTAATGCTACTTAATGGACGTACCTCACATACAGAATGTGATTCATAATAGAAGTATCTGCACATTATAATTTCATTGCTAGAGGATGGTTTTTTTGAAATAAGGTTTTTATTAAAAGGTCTCTCGACAGTCATGTGACTCTGTCCTCATTGCGGCATCTCCCTCCATGTGATTGGCTGCAGTGCCACCTGGGGGTTGTCTTTCTGCTGAGAAACACCCCCACCTCCCTTCATCAGAGTGATGAAACATGGCACGTGTGTTTTTCCCTCTGTGTCGTGCTGATGCTCCGCCCATGACTCCACCCCCATGTGTCCCCCCATCCAATAGGCATGAACTACTGGAGGAGGCGAGGAGGAAAGGCCTGCCTTTCGCCCAATGGGACGGCCCCACCGTGGTGGCCTGGCTAGAGGTAGGCCTCAGGTTTAACCCACGCACGATGCAAACCAGGCCACTCCTCTTAATGAGCCCCATAAATGATATTATAAACTTTTAGCTATTGCTTTTCTTGAGTTGTCAGCATTTTTTGCTGTTTAATCATGTTGCTGGAGATTATTGTGCCCTACAATGTAGTGTAAATTATCCCAAAGTTTATGATTCCTCACAGTTGAACAGTTTCTGTTATGAACCACACAGGAGTCCCTGACAGTTAAAGGTCTGCAAGGTGTTGTACAGAAAATCGGTTAAACTGATTTTCATATATAAATAAATTTTAACTTTTTGTACATCCACACATTACATGTGTCAAAGTCTTAGATTCTAAAAGTATTTGACAAATTAACATATAAAAACACACAAGTAGTTTATTATTATTATGAAATGTATCATTGTCCACTGTACTTTTTAACTTTTTATTTAATTATCATTATATGTAAATTACTTTAAGTTTGGGAGTCACTTTACCTTACAGAATTGAGATGTTTATTTTATCATTTATTAATATATACTTGTTATTCCTTATTTATAAGGCATAATGGCCGGTGGTATCATTTCTTATTTAATTGATCTGGTTTGGCGTCAGTTACTAAGTTTTGGAGTTGCATTCCCTGAATCCTATTTTTCCCCTCGGATAGAATGTGATTTTGGTGAACTTGAGGTTTTCAGGAATGCATTAGTTGCATTGTCGCAGTACTGACCGTACCTCATGTTCCCTTGTACAAATTTAATGCATGTGATTTCTTAAAAACTTTTCAATTGCTCTCGAATTATTTATGTTATTCCGTAAGCAGTTTATAGTTGCATGAGTGTGGAGAACAAGGAGATGCTTCTTCACATGCATCTTTCAGACTTGTGGCAATAAATACAAGATAATCAATCAACAATTGGGCAGAGAAAACTGTACACCTGCTCATGCAGAAGACACGGCGTGGCCAGCAGAATGTGGGAAGAGTGTCAAATGATAATTAGCTTTTGTTGAGGAGTGTATTTGCTGTAATGTAAAATGTTTTTATGCCTAGTTACTGTCTTCAGCAGGTCAGTGATGTCTGACCTGTGATGCCGTAATTGTGCTATGTGGTTAATTATGTTATAAAGCGGTGTCACTTACAGAAGAATCCCATTAACTTTTATTATTATGCATTTCTAGAGCAGTATTATTGACCTTTGCTGCCACCTGCTGGCAAAAAACGTTCTTCTAGGCCTGGGATCCTAACCTTTTTCAGATCGGATAGACAGAGCAGGGTCACCCCGCCTTCCCGCCCCC
>JAABNY020000063.1:26866690-26890450 GCA_015164015.2 Brevimyrus niger | reverse complement strand
CCCCCGAATACAAGCCCTCTTCTACACGCCTATCCTTCCCATACTTCCCACCGTTACAACGCAGACCAGACCCCCCCCCCCCCCCGCCCCCCCCCCCCCCTTTTTGCACATTATAAAACCGTGTCCTACATTAACATGAACATTAACTACATTAACCTGTTTATTTATGAATGAATATAAATGACCCTATTAACCTGTTTATTTACTTTGACACTTCCAATGCAAAAATTACGAACATAATTGACTGAAGCTTATAATTCTTAATTTTTTTACATCTCATTTCTGTTTCATTTCACATATTTTTAAACTGTCTGTATATGAAGTTCACGTAACTTGCTTATCACTCTGAGGTGTGGATAGTGTTTATTTTCTTGTTTTAATACAGATGCTTAAAGTACAAAGTGTAGCAAATTGAGTGGGACAGTCACAGTGTCTACACTGCAGTGGAGGTTATATATAATCATGATCATACAAATAAGAAAACTAATGAACAAATTACAATATTACCGCATGCATCACCATTCTACTGTGTTGTGCATTTTCAGCCTGCATCATGCTAGTCTCTATTGTCCCAGCAGAGCACCCGGACAATAGCATTTGAACTAAAGAGTCTGGATGACAACCAAGAGAGCATATTCAATTCAGAGAGCACTTTACGGTGCTTATTTAACAGCGGTTTAACATAATACTGGTTTGAGTTTATATAAAATTTATTTATATTTATTTAAATTTCACAAAAGTAGTTTGTATATATACACTATATATTTTCCATGAAGTGAGCTGAATGTTCGATTGTAAGTCAAAGCCATACGTGAAATAATTATTAAGGTATTAAAATAGATGGGGGTCAAAACAAAATGTGCATGCAGTTTGTAAATATGCAACTGCAGCATCTCAGGAGGTCTTAGGTTCACTATGTCGGCGTGGGTATCGTAGGTTAAGCACATGCATGATAGGATTAATTTAGTGCTCTGCATTGGTAGAAACTTAGGAACATTTCAACCATGCCGATTTATAAAAAACAGCCATCTTACATCAAACTTAGATATTTCTCACTAATCAATTATTCAATCATGAACTATAACTTGATATAGCGACATATAATAGTGAATCTCGCGTTAATCAATAAGTGGTTAATTGGCCATCTAAAGGAATGTGCGGCACAGTCTCATTAGGGCTGTCTCTGGTGTCTGTCTCCTCGCCCCCTAACCACCCACTATGCCGTCATAGCTCTGGCTGGGCATGCCCGCCTGGTACGTGGCAGCCTGCCGCGCCAACGTGAAGAGCGGCGCCATCATGTCGGCCCTGTCGGACACGGAGATCCAGCGGGAGATCGGCATCAGCAACCCGCTGCACCGCCTGAAGCTGCGGCTGGCCATCCAGGAGATGGTGTCCCTCACCAGCCCCTCAGCGCCCCCCACCTCCAGGACCGTGAGTCCCCAAAGGGCCTGATGGCCCAGTGCTTGTTGCACCGCAATGGAGACTTAAGTTTCCTATTACCATCTCCACAGGAGCTATTATGGTTGGTCTTTGAGTTGCCATAGTAACACCTGATAAATTGCCCGCTGTGTTGCAGTGCAAAAGCCTGCCGGCTCTCCGTGCACCGCTAATGCGTATCATCGACACACTTGAGTCAGGCGTTGCTTCCCTTAACAAGCAGATGTGGTCGTGATGGCGTGCCAGAGGAGGCACGGAGCGGATTGCATAGGGAGCAAATTACAGCATGCAGCACAGTTCCTGAGGAAACGATTGTACGTGTGGCCCATTCCTGGGCCCTCGTGTCACGCTTCAGTTCCTGCCTGGACACAGGATTTCACAATGGCAGCCATCCCCAGACTGCGATCGGGAACGGCACGTTACTCTCCTGAATTATTTTGTTTCACAAGCATGAATAATGTAACCTTGAGTTGCTTGGGTGTAGATGTGACTGCCGTTAACTAGGATGCCATGTTTAGGTTACAGACAGAAATTCTTTCGAAAGCAGAATATATCAGCAAAAAGTGATGGCTTATTATGATTAATCACCTCTGGGGAATAAGGTGAACCTGTGGTATCTCAAGTCCTGATCTTAGCTATCTTCTCATACAAACACGGTGAGGCCTTACTCGCCTTCTATTTCGAGGGACGGTCCTCATTCTTGTATGGCGCAAAGGTGACCTTGTTAGAGCTTCTAGAAGTTTGGTAAGAGACCAGAGGATTCTGGGAAAAAGACACTAGCTGCTCGTAACTAGGTGCCTCACTGGAGGCTTCCTTTGGCCGTTTAATGTACCCTGTAAGCCAGGGATAGTGTCTACGATGCAGAAAATTGAGAGCAGGCAGGTAGCACATTTCTAGGATTCCATGACTCAAAAATTCACAGATGGCTTAGGTGTTTAGAGGACATGGCAGTTTCAGAAAAGCAACTTACACCAGAGGAAGGACTTACTATTTACATGTGTTCCTTGGGATTCAGACCCATAACCTTTGCATTGTTAGCAGAACGCTGTAACCGTCGAGTGACAAGAGCTAGCATTCTGATTTGTGGTGCATTATTGATACTGAACTTGACTAAACATCAGCTTAAGCTAATAGTTTGAGCTGCTCTATACTGGTCTTCCTGCTCATCCTGTACTTGCGCTTGTTGCTTTGTTTGTGTCTAACCCCACGACTTACTCAAACGCCAGCGCAGCCGCTCGTGGTCCCGGACCCTGGCGTCTGCCGACCCGGGGAGAGCGCTCTGCTTGCCTTCTGACCCCGTAACGTCGTTGGCTTACAGTGGTGCTGCTCTTCTTCTTTAACGCTGCTTGACTGGCGCGGATCCCCGCTGTCGCTCGTGGGGGGGCGCTCCCCATCCCGGTAGCCCTCGGGCAATGTCTGGGTGACCCACGAGGAAATGGAGACCCTCGCAGCTCCCACCAAAATGGTCAGTGCATAGCCCCTCCCACCGAGAAAGTATATAAAGATCTGAGGGTGCTCCCCCAAACGGCTCATAACACAGACAGCTGAATAAGCCCATTAGTGGGTCAGTGCGACCAGTTTGCTAAGAACCCAGAATACACAGCAAGGTGTATTAGGCTTTGCATCACATTAAAATACACAAAAGTACACAAAAATAACCACATTACAAATATAAAACATTTGTATAAAACATTGCAAAATAGTTCACTATAAATAAAAATGATTTAGCAGGTTTGCACACCTCTGCCCACAGCTCGGCTTCTGTGACTAGCAAGATCTAATTTGCATGCAGTTTGCATCTGGGGGGGGGGGGCTGCCAAAAGTAAGAATAATGTGTGTCCAATCTGTAAACCAAGTGAAACCTGTCAGCCGGGTATGTGATGAAAAAACCTTTCTGAGTCTTTATGTCTGTGTCTGAAATGGCTGAATCCTGCAGGCTTGAATACAGCACTCGGTGAAGAACCGCAACCATGAAGTCAGTATGCGTGGAATCGACCATGTTTAAGCCTGCAGCCTGACTCTCTCTGTCTTGTTTCATGCTTCGAACGTGCCCACCCTCGTGCCGCAGAAGTCCGAGTCTGAGGAGGGAAGCTGGGCGCAGGTGAGCAGGGGGCTTTAGTCGTGGGACTTATAAAGGGCAATGCTCTGCTGCTCTGAAATAAATTGGTGGACACACTGGAATGAACAGTACAATCAGCAGAAAGCCCGGTCACTGCTGGGTGGTGTTAGTGGCCCAGCAATTTCCAGATACAGCAGACTGTAGTACCAGGTACTGGGACGGTTCTGTAAGCAGTATCTGTCCTTACTGAGGCTATATGAGAATGTGGCTTCGACAGGACATTGGAAGGCAGGAGGCTGAATTAGGATTTAGTAACCTGGCGTTTAGTAATGTGGCGTTCGGTAGCCTGATGTTCAGTGGCCCAGCGTTCAGCAGCCCGGTGTTCAGTAGCCCGGACTACAGTAGCCCGGCATTCAGTAGCCCAGCGTTCAGTAGCTTGCCTTTTCTTGGTTGCTTGACACATATAACTCTCATTCCCGTAGTTCACTTGCATTTATCTAGAGAAGCCTGGCAGGTGATGTAGTTAGTAGAAATGCAAGCAAAAGATATCTGAAAAATGAAACCATTTCAGAACAGGACACAAAAAAATATCTGTGGGAAGTTTTGTCTCCAAGTGAATGTTTAGGGAATACAAACCAGAATCCATATGAAAACACAGGCAAATTGATTGTTTAGGGGTATTGAGTAGGCATTAAGAAAGTGTTTTTGGATCAGAATTATTCACTTATTAAAAGAACTGTCCAGTGTATCGGATTGTGTTGCCCTAAATCGTAAAGAACAAGGTACCAAGTTATAACAGCCCCACACATCAACGTAGACTGAAGCTTTAGGTCTGAACCCGTATGCTGGAGGTTTACAGGAAGTCCACCAACACTGAGGAGCCACTTGGAAGGCCTGGAGAACTCGCTGTACTCGCAGTTGGCCTACAGGTGGCGTCTGTCCCTTTTAGACGCTGGCGTACGGCGACATGAACCATGAGTGGATTGGCAACGAGTGGCTGCCTAGCCTGGGCCTGCCGCAGTACCGCAGCTACTTCATGGAGTGCCTGGTAGACGCCCGCATGCTGGACCACCTCACCAAGAAGGACCTCCGGGTGCACCTCAAGATGGTCGACAGCTTCCATCGGTATCTCCCTCTCCTTGCTTGAACATGGGCCACATGTGTAGTCAGATATTGGGTCTGAAATTGGACTGGGGCACTGGGTCGAGCCTCGGCCTGCGCTTACTTCTGTTGACCTCTTGGGGTCCTCATTCCTCATTCCGACAGGACGAGCCTGCAGTACGGAATCATGTGCTTGAAGAAGCTCAACTACGACAGGAAGGAGCTGGAGAGAAGAAGAGAACAGAGTCAGCACGAGATCAGAGGTGTGTGGCGTGTGACTGGTGGTCCAGGGGCCGTACCATACCATCTCTGACCACCGGGGGGCGGGCGTCTCAATCTGTCCCACAGATGTGCTGGTGTGGAGCAATGAGCGTGTGATTCGCTGGGTGCAGAGCGTTGGGCTGCGTGACTACGCCAACATCCTGCAGGAGAGCGGCGTGCACGGTGCCCTCATCGCCCTCGACGACAACTTCGACTACAGCAGTCTGGCCCTGCTGCTGCAGATCCCCAACCAGAGCACGCAGGTGAGGAAGTCCCACACGGACGTCAGGAACTCCCCAGTCCACAGAGATATAAGGTCTCTGTAAGAGGCCTCTGCCTTTACATTATAAAGACGGAAGAGCAGAGAGCAGTCGAAGTCACTTACCCCCCTGCGTCCGCCCCACCCCCAGGCTCGCCAGATTCTGGAGAGAGAGTTTAACAATCTGCTTGCCCTGGGCACAGACCGCCGGCTAGATGAGGTGAGTCACACTTGGAATCGGAACTGGTTTTAGGCTGTTAACAGAGGAAGGGGCGAGCTCTCTCTGCAATTCTGAGCTGACCCGGGTCCCCTGCTTCCCCCCCCACAGGACTTCCAGCGTGGTTCGGCCTGGAGGAGACAGTTGCCGCCTCGGGACGGGCACAGGATCAGCATGATGCCTGGTTCCGCCGAGACGCTGCCGGCCGGGTTCCGGCTCACCGCTACATCAGGCTATTCCCGCAGGATACCACCCGAAGGTGAGCGGGGGGGGGGCACTCCCAGCCTTCTCACGCAGACAGCCTGGTGGGGGGGGGAGCATTCTGACAGTGTCCTTGTCATTCTCTTCCTGCTGGGGACCACATAGTCCTCTACGAGGTGCGGGACGACAGTCTTGATGTCTTGTTTATGGACTGGGCTCAAGGTCCGCCATCTTGGAGTAACCCGCCCCCCTTTTAACAGCCAAGTGCCATTGCCATGACTTTGTCTGACCCTCTCCTGCTTGCAGTGTGCCCCCCTCCCTCGCTCACACCCCTCCTGTGCAATGCTGCGCGCTGAACCGGTTCTGTCCCCCACAGCGGGTCCGGCCACAGTGCAGAGGCTGGACAGCTCAACCGTGCGCACCTATTCCTGCTGAGCAGCCAATAGGAGCGAGCCGTGCTGAACCCTGTGAGTGCCCACGATGTCCCCCATCACGGTCGCACTGCTAATAGCCACATTTCATGGTTCAGGTGTTTTTTGTACATTGCTTATACCGTACTATACAAAAGTCTTAGACTGTCAAAGAAAATAGTAAAAGCCATTTATCTATATAGTAAATGTATATTTGCTGATTTTGTAATACTATTTAAACATCAGACCATAAAGTAAAGTAACATTACAAGAAAAACTAACAAGGATTTTGTTTCCACAAAGTTACTGATATCTTGCTGGATGGCTAGATGAGCACCACTTCAGGTTCCAAACCTCTCCTCAGGGGCACCTCAGTCATTCCATGTGTTACATTAACTTAATTAGCTAAGTGAGGTACTGACTTATAATGTCATAGTTTTACACCAAAATCAAAAAATCATTAAAACATCATTTTCTTTGACCGTATAAGACTTTTTCATAGTACTGTATGTCTAGCAATTTAACATGAAATTTAAATGAAAAATCGACAGATGAACTTTAGTTTGTTGTACGTTTCCTCTGGAACATGTTCTGAATAATTTAACGGCTCAGGTTTTAGAAAAGTGTGCTCACCCTTCAACGGAAGCTTCTGGGTATACAGCAAATTGGCAATATATATCATTTTAAAGAATCAAAAGTCCCTCCAATCTGAAGCTTAATAGCATCACCACTGCATGCAGACAGATGTGTATGCAGCTGTCAGCACAGCTAAACATGTCGGAAAAAAGTCACAAATAAAATCAGCATCCCACCCAAGGGTTTAAAAACAGCGTCCAGTGATGACCCTTCACTGGGTGACTGACTGACAGCACCACTCCCGCTCCTGTCCACCAGGTCAAGACTCCTCAGGCTGGGGAGGGCGAGCGAGTTTGCCGGAGGTCCGGCGAGACACACTGCCAGGGAGCGCCCCCTCTGGTGGGCACGGGCCGGGCCGCCCATCCGCTCCCACTGCCGACTGCGGCCTCTCTCCAACTGCCCTCCATCGGCATTCCTACCCTTTTCTCGTAACTAGTCACACAGTACATATGCTTTAATGGAACCTATAGGCTGTATGTAAAATAATATAAATATGTTTTTATATATAATACATATAAATGGGGAAAAAACGTACTCAAGCGTGTGCATAGAATATTCCAGGATGCCATTTAAATGTTGGAATAATGCTGCTATTTGTACCCTACTTTCCATGAAGCTGTTTTTCTTTTTTGTATGTCAATGTTTTTGATTCCAGCCCGCCGGGTTTGAAGTACATCACGGCGATAGCGCCACCTAGGGGGTATTTTAAAATCGGCTGCGTCGCCCTGGCAACGGTGACGCGGCTCCACCTTTATTACTGCGAAAGCCAGCCTCCGCTTTCTGTAGGCGTTCCACCGACACAGATGGATTCTGGGAAAAAATGCGCAGAAGCACGTTGTCAGAGCCTGAGCTGACTAGCGGTGATATTAACACTGATTTTTTATTAGAAACGGAGCGATCCGGGATATTGAAACTTGAATCAACAATCGGTAAGCGAGAGGAGATGCGGATGTCGGAAAGCTGACTCGGAAGCTTCTGGACCAAGCTGGCCTTTTTGTTATAGATCACACTGTAGTCACTTTATCAGCAGAAATATCTGAAAGACAGTCAGAACCTCGCAGTGCATCGTTGACCTGGGCTATTATTTAATTTTTTTCTCTCGATGGACCCAGTGCTTGCTGTGATTTCTTCTGGTGTAACTGTCAGCTGTTATTTTTTAACGTAGAAGTGTTGAGCTGAGCTGAGGAGACCCCCTACCTAATTACGACCCAAGTCTTTTAGTTATTTCTGCCACTAGACCCGAAATGTTCGGTTTTTACACTCTGGATTTGCACGTATGGAACGATGATTTGTGTCCATGATTATTTATCACTAACTGTTTTATGGCCAAGAATGAATTGTGATTCGACGGGTTTTCGTTGTCAATAAAGATAGTGTCAGTAACTGTCAGCGACTCGATCCGTTATGTACATTTCAAACCACCACACGGTGGCGCTACAGCACCATTTATACACAAATATTCATCTTTTCTATACATACACACACGCACCGCTTGGAACACTGAACAACTAAACAGAACAATTCGTCTGGGAAGCAAAAGACCATTACATGGCAGAATGTGTAGTTTTATGAAAAAAACGAGAGTTCCTTATGGGTACCAGCCGCTTGTGTCTATAGGGTACCTGAGCAGCCTGGACTCCTAGAAATAAAAAGGAGTTAATTTCCTCGTGAGACAGGCTGTGAGGTTATGCTTCATAGTTCTGCACGGTTGGCTTAGCGCACGCTTTCGGCCAAGGTGAAGGCCAGTCGAGGAAGATCGAGAGAACATGGTAACTGACAGAATGAGCAATGAGAATAAGACTGACCTGCTCTACGCGGCCAAGCGGACCTGTGGGTAGCAGATGTCACAGGTGAATGGAAACATACTGCCACACCAAGTCCGTGTCAAACAATATCTGATCCAACAGATTAAACAAACCGCATGTCACCAGACTTGGATTAAAGAAAATAATGAATGAATGAGTGACAGTCGCATGCACATTGCACTTTTCACCCAAAGCACTTTAATCGGGCAATGGAGAGTCACTTCAACCCCCATCACTGTATAGCACCTACCTGGATGATGCAGCAGCAGCCTGTATGCCCACCATGCAGTAGCTAAGGTGGTGAAGGGGCAAAAGAGAATTCACCAGTTAGATGATTAGGTGGCCAGATTTATCCAGGACATCGGGAGACCACCTCTACTCTTCGGAAATAAGCCCAGGCATCATTTATGACCTCAAAGAGTCAGGACCTCGGTTTTATGTCTCATCAGAAGGACAGCACCATTTGTACAGCACAGCGTCCCAGTCACTGCACTGGGGCACTGGGATCCACACTGACCACAGGGTGGGTTAACCTGCTGGCCACACCAACACCTCTTCAGCAGCAACCCAGCTTTTCTAGTTGGTCTCCTAACAAAGTACTGGTCAGGCCCAAACCTGCTTATCATCAGGTGGATTACTGAGTCTGAACAGCAGGTGTCCCTATTCACACATTAATGCTGCCAATTTATTGTCATTTATTGAATAATCATACCCATCATAAAGTCAAAATATCGTGACACAGACTATTGTAACTTGGGGAGCGTCTGTACTGACCCGACGATGGCAGGTCATCATGTACATTTGAATCAGGATAAAACCCCTCTAACCAGCTGGCTGTAACCGCTAACTCCCCCATCCCACCCCCTTACCAATCACGTGAGTCACTCCAGGTTAAAAATAGCCATGCTGGACTCCCACATGCAACAGCCTTTGTGTTCATGGTAAGCATTATGATAAAGAAAGAATAACATGCTGAACATACACAAAATGGGCTTTGAGCATTCAGAGAGAATTGTCTTTTAAAAAGGTGCAGGTTGGTTTGAGTCAAACAGCACAGGCAAATCTGGGTCCCGTCAGAGAAAGCAGACATCCAAAGTTCACAGCAGATGACAGCTGATTAAGCTTTAGCCCACTGCATTTCAGTACATTCATGCCAAGACATTACTTGTGAATGGTGACGCCCCCCCCAGCCCAAGACTGAATTGAGAAATACTGTGGCAATAAAACCAATCACAACACAAGCCTAGATTCTCTGACTCACTACCCACCAAGGATGAATCTAGGCCAACTGCGGGACTGCAATAGCCTAGAGAACAGATGAATAAAACAGGATATGATGTCGCCCTCTGTTTCAAACAGCATACTTAATATAATGAGGCACAGTACTAAAATGATTTGCTACAAATGAAATATGTTTGCCAAAGAACAAAGTTATAAAAATAGAAAACAAAAACAAATAGTCTGTGGTCTCTGAAAACATACATTTAATGGAATAAATGCTGTTCCAGTCCAGTAAAGAGGAAAAGACAACCAGAGGAAAAGATACACACTCTCATTCATTTCTATGGAGAAAACTCTAGTCCCAACATGGTAATCAGCAACTACACACACACACACACACACACACACACACACACATCTGTATCCAGCTGCATTTGGCACTTTCTTTTTAACTAAGTGTCAGGCTGCGTCAGTCAGCACCCTGACTCGTCTGAGGCAATGTCCACAGTGCTACACCTTTGTCTAAAAACACAGCAATTAGTCTCTGTTTTCACCTTTTGTCCACACTTGTTTTCCATCCCCAAAAATTCAAAGCTCTGCATGGGCGTATCCTTCTGAAAACTACATTTTAGCGTTTCAGTGTGGATGGAAATACATCTGTGTGGATGGAGATCATTTCATGTGAAACCTCAGTTTTCAAATAAAAACACGGCACCGTCAATTATATAAGATGGACCAGGAAACTTCTAGGACCTTGTAAGGGGCTGAAAACCATGCACCGGGAGGGGTGTGAGGTCCAGTGCATCACGTGGAGCTGTAAGCAGGTGTTATTCAGTTCCTCGGTTTACCAATACAACACAGCCTCAGCTTTTATAAAAAGCGTAGCACAGGAGGGACTCAGCAGTCCCTGTATGACCTCCATACTTTACATAAGAAAGAAAGATAAACATCCAGCTGTCACACAATGAGACGTACCGAGTTCCAGAACAACCCAGCAGAGACCAGCAGAGACCATCCTAACCAAAGGAAACATCACCTTGAAGAAAAGATGGGATGGAATAAAGGAAAGAGTCACACCCTGCAGGGTCACCGTGGATGGGGTAAAACCAAACAGGGCACCTCCACTGACCATCCCACCCAAGGGGCGGGGCCACAGGTACACTGGCCCAAGATGAAAGCTGATTAGCTGCCCAAGTGCCTCGCCCCTGTCACTCAACAGTTTAAAAAATATAATTAGCTAATGATAAGATTGGCCCCGCTGTCTGAATTATTGTCTCCCTTATGCCCCTCCACCATAAAAAAGCTAGCATCGCCCCAGGCAGTGTGTCAGGAGAAGCTCCATGCATCAGAGGGCCACCATAGAGTGTAAGTGCTATAGATTTGCGGGTGAGACAGCCGGCTGGTTTGGCTGCCCGCTGTGCCCTGTGTGTACACTGTACAGCTGGGGAGCCTCTGCGTGCTTCATTTGCATATCGGGATTGTCCTGGCAGTGTGCCGTTGCTAGGGAAACCCAGAACTGGCCTGATCTGCAATCTCAGAGATCAAATGCTGGGTTGAAGTTCAACAGCACTTAGAAGCAGCCCCGCGTGAAAGTATAAGCCCCAAAACTTTGTATTTACAGAGCAAAGATAACAGGAACTCAGACTGATTTCACTGTTGGGCTACAGAGCATAGTCTTTAATCCCTAACTGCTCTAGGGACCGTCTGACCCATGGTTCTCAATTGCATGTCGCTTTGGATAAAAGCGTCTAGAAATGAAAAAAAGACACAAATACTCGATTTAAAGCTGAATGTAGAGAAATGAAGTAATACATAACAATGAATTTACTTTTAGAATGTGCTTTAAGCATCAATAGATGCCAGAAGGAAAGTAAGGGGCCTCGGACCTCTGCCTGCCTGCCCTCGTCTCTGACAGAGCCGCTCGCTCCACCGTGGCCTGGAGCCCTGAGGTAAGGAGCAGCACTCAGCCCAAGCTTCCACAAACAGGAACCTCCGTCAAGTTAGAATAGTGCTAGAAGAAGGCTGGGCAGTGAGAGATATTAACATGGCAGCCACCCGAAGAGACCCCCAGTGAATATTCAACAAAACGGGGAGCTGTTTGCTTCTCATAAAACACACCACGGGTATTAAACTGAGGGGGAACAAACTGTTTGATTTCACTAATAATGAAGCACTCTGGCTGCTTTGCAAATGTAACCATGACGTTGTCAATGCCACTGTTGCTGGGCAACATGAATGACGTCAGAAGTGTGTGAAGTGAATATCTGTAGCTTTCAAAGCAGGTGAGGGTTTTACATTTCCGCCCCCATTTATTAGTAGTGCGTGGAAACGCACAACAGCTATATTTAAATCTGAAAGTGTGCCGGGAATTTGCATCCTCAACAGCAGTGTGAGCAGCTGTAAAGCCACTTCTTAAAGCGCGAGGGGCAACTCAGTGATTATCTATTCCTTCCTTTCAATTGGACCTCAATTTCAAATCCAGGCCTTGTTTTCAGTTCTCCCAGGTAGTTAGTTTAATAATTACTGATTCTGATTGGTCAGAGGCTTCACACCAGGCTCACAGGTAAAGGAAGGCTGGAAACACAGCAGTGCTCGTACCTCGGGGACCATGTTTTGAATAGCCCTGTTCTAAGTCCTTGCCCTGTCAGGACCCAACAGAGTTTGGCCTGAGTCTTCATTGAAGCTCATAACATGCCTGACAAATGAAATGAATTTCTTCCAGAAGAACAAATGTTTCATGTTATTGTTTTAAGCATAAGACTGTCAGAAAATCACATTCCATCTAAATGAATTAACTTATGTACTCTGAATTTTTGGTGGACTCTGAAGAATGAATGTGGTTTTTGGGTAGTATGTGTTTCGGAGATACCCTAGGCATGTCACGTATCCATCCATCATCAGTGCCCACAATGACTTTCCGATGATCACAAGTGGCTATAAAAGAGCACCCCGGAGAATAATACTGCCAGCTGAGAAAGTTGCCTTCAGAATACAGATTAAAGTTTATGTAGAATGTTAGGTAGAGGAACATTTGTAAATAGAAATAAATCAGTCCTAATGCAACTCTCATTTGGAAAAATTATTATAAAATGGGATGGATGAATGGATGATGGATGGATGGATGGATGGATGGATGGATGGATGGATGGATGGATGGATGGATGGATGGATGGATGGATGGATGGGGCATTCTCTTCTGAGCAAATCACACTGAGAAGTAAACTGAATCAGTATAATAAAATCCAAAAATCCTACCTCACCTATTCAATAACATCTCATCTGTTTGTGTGAACATCAGAACTCAATCAGGTCTGCCGTTTACAATGCAAACCAAAGATGGGAGGGGTCTGATAGCTGGAGCCTATTTTATGTCGAGCAGGTGACTTCACCGCCACAATTTAGCAAATGGTATCGTGCCCCTGAAGGAAGCCTTACGCTAACCCAAAGTGCAATATTTTTTGGCTAAAGCAGATAGAATTGCCTCACAAATTCAAGCACAGCACCCTAGTGAGCAAGAGGTGGACTAGCATCCTCTAGACCAGGGTTATTCAAATCACGGTCCTCAAGGCCCTAGTGCTGCTGGGTTTCCAGCCTTTCTTTACCTGTCTGCCAGATGTGAAGCTTCTGACCAATCAGAATCAGTAATTATTAAACTAACTACCTGGCAGAACTGAAAACAAGGCCTGCATTTGGAATCGAAGTCCAGATTTGAAGAACCCTGCTCTAGATGTCTCCCACAATGACTGTGAAACGGCTTCATTGACCACGATCGAAGCTCTCACTTTGATGCTGCTTATGTATGATACTGGTCACTCAACAACACTTACGCATAGCTGGCTCCATGACAGCTGTTTGAAATGTACTTCACTTCACTTCACGCGTGTGTCATTTTGAACAAAACTTAAATAAGTTTTTAAAACTTTCAGGTGACTTCTGCCTCACAGACGTTGAGGAGCAGGTCAGCTCTCAACAGCATAACTCTTGTGAGGAATGAGTATTTCCCACAAAAAGCCTTGCTGACATTCAAAACCGCAGACGCTAACAGAGGTTGAGCCAGGGAGCACAAAGCGTGTCAGAAACGACCCGAACATCACGAGTCTGTGGGTCTTCTGGGCTTTTGAAATCACCGTGACCTTTGGTTATTGAGACAGGCTTCTTGACTTTCATTATATTTATCTGGCATATTTTTCCATGTGTATGCGCCTCCTTAAATACAGACTTCAACATTGTCACTTTTAAAAAACATATACAACAGCGTCTTCTCTGTGCATGTGATCAGAAGGTTGCCGGCTCAAGCACCAGCCTTCTGTGGGTCCTTGAGCAAAACCCTTAACTCCCTGGGTGCCGCTACAGCTCGCTGCCCTTCGCCATTAAACTTGCTCTCACCTGCACAGAGCAAGTTGGAAGAAAGCGATAAGAGAATTTCCCCCATGGGGATCAATAAAATATCAACTATTATTATTCAGCCCTTGCAGCACTGTGGTTTTAAAATAAGATCATGATGTTGAAGACAAGCCGCCACCACAGTGGCCCCTAGCATGTCATTGACTAAGGGCCAATTTACCTGAGTGCAGGGTCAGCCCCTCAGCCTTCCTTCATATCACTGAGGTAAATCTCTTGTTTATTGCCCTACAGGTTCACTCACAGTTAGCATGTAATAACACTCCTAAGTAAATCCCTCTTTAATCAATGCCATTCACACCTCACCACACGTTCAGTTCAACAAACGATTCATCCATCCATCCATCCATTCTCCAAACCGCTTATCCTACTGGGTCGCGGGGGGTCCGGAGCCTATCCCGGAAGCAACGGGCACGAGGCAGGGAACAACCCTGGACAGGGGGCCAGCCTATCGCAGGGCACACTCACACACCAGTCCAAACGATTCATCATCCACGAATATTAAGTCTGCAGAATATTATAAATTTTTTAACGGGCAGCGGTGTGTGGATCAGTGGGTCGGGGTGCCGTACCTGTGAACTGAAGGGTGCCGGTTTGACTGCTGTAGTCAGCAGAGTATTTTCACGATTGGGACCCTGACCAAGACCCTTCACACACAATTGCTCCAAGGACCGGTTGACCCTGTTTACACACAAACCATGAAATGCTTTGGATAAAAGCAACTGCTAAACTAACAAAAAAAAAATATATATATCAGTTGTGGATTTAGGCGTATTGCCTTACTACTCTATACTGCATCCATATTGAGTTCAAAATTTGCATCTCCTCACAGGAGGTCCAGCTCCAAGATCTCAATCAGGAGGTTTCATCTGCAACACTGAAATGCCAGCTCACATCCACAGAAAGCCAATAGACTCTGATGCATTTCCTGTCACAGTAATAAACCTGTACATTTTAGAGTTCACCGCTGTGTCATCAAAACAACTATGACACAATATAACGAATGTGTCGCATACAGGCCTTTTATGTTTGTGATCGCTCCATATTGGTGTGATGCATCTGGCTGTTTCAGCCAACAACTGCAGAAATGCAAAACCCAGAAAACAACATTGTGTTGGAGCTTTATAATATATATGTATCAGTCACTAGTTTGAAGACAGACTTAAAAAAATATGAGAAACAACATACCGTGGAGTCATTTGTACAGGTTCCGGATGTTAAATTAGTGCAAGGAAAAATCAGAACACCTTTAAGCAGCATTTTAAATAATGTTATCCTTGCTGGCAGTGTCTGGCATTGCATTAAGTGCCACACTAATTATTAACAAAAAAGTCCAGAGATAAGACACTCTCCTATTCAGAGGATACTCTCCAGGCCCCTGGCACACAAGGAGGTAGAGAGTTATGATAGTTGGTGTACTATTACAATACATGTATTATGATATGACAGGTTTTATGTTTAAGATTGCTGGCCAGCCTAACAAGGACCAAGCAGAAGCCAGCCGCATCTGCAGAAGAAAAAAATGTATTTCCGAGCAGCCCTACAATACCTTAGTTCCAAACCGAAAAATTACTAAGTCAGTGACTCAGAATTGGCATGGCACAAGTTTTTTTATTAGTGAAATGATGCAAATTAGCGTGACCACATGCTCTGCATAACTCAGGTGCTTGCACACAAAAAAGTACCAAAAAAGTGTGCCGTTATATAATTTTTCAAACCCCCTTGCAGGATCTTCTTCAACATGACTGGATACCATATAGCATGTCCAACACTGGATTTCTTAACACATACCTCATCAGTCTCCTGACTTGTATAATGGTTAATCTTGCCTACAGGATTGGGCAGCCAGTTCTCTCTATTTTGTTCCCCCCCCCCCACACACACACACACACCTGTATAATATTAACTAAACAAGAGAACTGAATGATAAAACATTAACTGTTTTTATGCGAGTCTAACACCGTTATGACATTTACTCCAAGCTTACTATGAAAGTGCCGATATATCTCCCATAAGCATATATTAGAATCAATATTAATTTAACTGAACGTGCATACTGAAAAATTTCAGGGGTGTAGCATACCACCCATAAAGTGTTCATTTTTTATTATTTTTATATTATTAAAACATGACACAAGTACTTGTGAAAGCTGGAAACAGGTCAGTCGCAGAGAAGCAGAGAATACGACTATTTCAGCCCAAACTTTGATAGCAAAGTGCAACTATTGATCCGCATGGCAGTTATAGATGAAAGGCGACACACATGAAAGGAATGGAAGATTTTGTACAAAATGGAGCAGTGAAATGGCAATCTGCAGAATGCCTGCCTTTATTCTCTCATCTAATGGATCTCCACCCAGCGATATCCTCCATTTGTTTGCTCCAGAGAGCGGTGCGAGGGCTTTGGGCTACGGCTGAAGAAGCCACAGAACAAAATCACGAGCCAAACCCACGCGGAAATTAAGCTGCCGACTTCAGCGCAGCCACTAAATGGGACATCAGGATATTTCTCAACAGCACACTGGGCTCAGCCACCCTTAGAAGACAAGATACAAGAGATGTTACTCCTGGAGTCTCCCACAATAGCCTTTTATGTTCCCATCCCAAAGTTTCCTCTGGTTGTAATGGAAGCAGATGTTTCCAGAACCTTCCACAACAGTTTTGACAACGGAAATTAAGGAATTTTACAGCCGAGTCTTCCAGAGGACTTTCACTGACATGAATCAAAACCCATTACCCTCCAGGTCATTTTTGACCACCTACTGTGCTCCACCATAACGCTTGATACTGCGGGGCCATCCGATATTCATTTCAAGGACAGGTAAACCGATAAACAGGTCAACAGAGTCACCCTCCTCCATCATAGAGGTCAAGCGTTTTCAGTGTGATCCTGGTATCATTTGGCGCGCACATGTAACAGGAAAAAAGCATAGTGTTTGTAGACCAGAATTGTTACTATGGAGGCATAAAACAGACTATCTATCACCCAGGTTTCCACCTCCCCTGGGAATAAAAAGTATTACACAAATCAGCTCCAATATAGTTCTGGCACCTACACAAAAAGACGTTTCTAAAAATTGTAACATTGCATAGCTAATGTATATCTCTCTTTACCAGGTCTTCACCTAAAACAATGTTCCGAACAAAACACTAATTAATTAGCAACTTTATTCCAGTTCTTGACATTATAGGTCCACACAGTTGTATATTTAAAGTAAGTCATATTAAAACTGTAATAAACACCGTTTTTTCTAGCTGTAATGTCTCATCGTATCCTTTAAAAGGAAAGCTAACTGGCGAGCTAAACTAAAGAGAGACATGAGATCTCAGTGTTGTTCACTGGCTCGGCCATGTGAGGGGGCCCTTCTGGAAAGTGATGGGTATAATCAGGGCAGTTAGACTGGAAGAAGCTGCCAGCACATGTCAATTCTCCATAGGAGGCCAACTGGGTCAAATGGTTTCCAGGGGCACGCACTGCTGCCCATAGTTAGCTTAGCGCCCTGCAAAAATCACGGATGGCTATTCCATCATTCTAAGAGCCATTAATATCAACACATCATTTTTAATGACCGAAGTCCTATTTTACATTCACAACTGCCATTTTTCACTTTAATTTTTGTGCCCCCCCCTCCAAAGAAGAGAAAAATGGTTCATTAATTTCTATTCATATAACGCGATAGATGAGACCTTGGAGGTTTGTAAAAAGAAGTCTGAATGTCAAACCACTGTAAAAGAAATCATAGTTGGCCCACTGCAAACAGTTCCCATGACAACACAGAAATTTTCCTATTTTCAACAAAAAATAGAGCCATAAAAGTAATTTGATTATATCATTACTGTATTCTTTAACTACCCTCTGGAAACCAGTAGGCTATAAAATAAATATTTCTATGTTGTAGAGTACCACACTACCCATTGGAAGATAACATTTTGCATTACATCTTTTAAACCATTCCCCTTTCCCCTACTGTCATTTCACCTTCCTGAATCGATTTTCCCCCATTTTGCCATTCTTAAGTAAGCCATCCGCCGCTGGTGGGGTGAGGAGTGCCGTATGCCAGCACATGGACACGTGAGCAGACTCTGCTCATTTCCACCTGGTCTTCTGCCATGTCCATCGGTGCACCCGTCGAGTGTCCGGTGACTCACTAAGAAAGCAGGCCCAGCACTCCTGAGCTATCAGCAGGAGATGTCAGGTACACACACACACACACGCACACACACACACAGACCTGTACTCATATCTTTGTGGGGACGGTACATTCATTGCTCTGGGCATAACCCTAATCCTAAGTATGACGACCTTAACCCCTACCTAGCCCTTATCCATGAGTAACTAAACAAAATACAAGGCTTTTGGCATTTTTAGTTTTTTGATTGCAGTCACAGATTTTTATAAAAAATAAAAAATTGTATAAAACTGAAAAATTGTCCCCTCAATGTTAAAATAACCAGTTTTTAACACAATTTAAGGAAATCTGGTCCCTACAATGTAACTTACAGTATACATAACCCCGACACACACAAACACATACACACCGATGAACATTTGCTCAGAAACGGATAGATATGAAAGCTTGATGCTTTATCTCAAATACTTGAACTACCGCAGTATCAGTCATAAGATTACATCCTCAGTTCCTATCCCAGAGTCACATGTTCACATTTTTATACTAACTGGAGACTAATGGAAGCTGGGCTGACACAGGAAGTGGCTCACCACAGCTCTTGATGTGCACTTCCTTCTCTGCGAGAGGCCCATTGGGATGCAGCCAGTTTGAGCCTGAAGGGTTTTTCACCTGAATAAATCTGATGAAGTGTGCTGACAGGATAACTCTGTCAGGGAGCTAAATACACAGAGCCTTATATAGACATTTTTTTGATTGCATAGCAGCCAATCAGAAGGATTTTGGGAATATCAGCCCTTTCCTAAAAGGCAAAACAGCCAATGAATGGGGGGCAATGAACAGCCAATTATTCTTAACAATGTAGTTAGAATGGACATGACCTTGCTAATACAATATTGTATAACCTATTTGGTGATTCCTCAAAACCAAAAACCAAAAAGGTCACAGACAAGCAAATTTACTGTACACGTATTTCTTAATTAAAATATAAGCACATTCACTCTCTATAAGTATCATACTTTACAAAAATTGGATTTATTAAAGCTTTCATATTATCAGACAATTTTCATATCAGGATTTGTTCCAGAGAGTCTGGTTCAGATTTATGTACAAAAATGCAAATGAGGGCAGGAGTTCATGAAAAGCTTTTAAAAGTTTGCTAAATGCTAAATTAGAGTTGAAGATAAATGAGCAGCACCTCTGAGAATGAAAAGGTCCATACTTTACACAGTTCTTCACAGTCAGATCTTTAAAAGCATGGAGAGCCAGACCACACTGTCACGGAACCGCACTTCCCCGCAAAGACACTTACGAGGCTTGTAACGGAACCTGAAATGTAACCAAGCACCATTGTCAAAGGCAAAAACAACCCAGAACCTGAATTTAAATGAATTCCCCAAGTTCCAAGACTAGACCATAAAGTTTGTTAAGACATGGATGTAACTTAAGCTGCAGCAACACTATGGACCAGACCAACAGAGACACAAGACTGAATATCATGCAAAGTAAACTCTAGGGATGATTCCTTAAACCCTCACATAAGCTAAGAGCTCTCTCCTCCAGCCCATTTCCAAATCTCCCCGGAACTTAATAAGCCCCAATCGAAAACGCCCATCGTTTGCACTCTGTGAGTCCCAGGCGCTCGATCTCTCTATCTTTCCCTAACAGCTTCAGCCACCAACCCCTGGCTGTACCTTGGAGACTGTGCTGACTTGAACAAGCCTCCCCGCTTGCACAAATTAATTGAAAACGAAAAGAGCAATTGGACCGGGAGCAACGTTTAAACGACCGGACGCAACTGCCTCAACAAACAAATTAACCCAACTGGAATATAGAGCTTTTTGTGTCCCACGGGGATGCAGGGCAGCACTAGGGCAGAAAAGCCTCAGGAGAAAAAGGAATAACGTCAACTAATGTTCATGGCACAGGCCACAAGCCCTCCTTTACTCCCTTGAGGTTATGCATTTCCCTATTTCAATGTGTTTAAGATTTAAACCATTTAAAGCACAGTAATGGAGCGACCACTGCAAGTACAACAATGGCTGCAGTCAGTTTACACTGCTGGGTCGCAAACAAGCAAATTGTTGTTAAGTTGATAAGCATGACCTTTAAGCCTCAGATGACCTCAACATGGAGGTGGAATTTTACATGTTTCTGCAATAATGTACCAGAAAAAAAAATCCATAGTTATGAATAAGTAATCAGAGACATGACAGGCAGAAGAGTACTATTCTCAATATGCCAAATCCAAGGGCAAAGACTTGGGCATGAACATTATAGGAACATGTTCCTACCAACACTGTGAAAGTAGCCCGTGTTTGGGGAGGTGGGGGCTGTTTGGCCCCTACCATTGATAACATGAAACATATGCCTTTAGTTAAGTCACATATTGTGGAGATTGCAAGGTTTTAACTGGACATCAAAACTACTTCCTGTCATCATAGCTACTTCATAGCTACCGCTTGCTAGTGAAACAAATAAACACATATTTAAAATTCCGGATGTGAAAACTAATTTCATTGCAGGTGTCTAAACAGACTTCTGTGGTCAAACTGAACTCTGTGTCCTTCCCACAGAGAACACCACAGTTTCCATTAAATGTTTTATTTATTTATGTACAATGAAAATATTAAGCCAACAAAATGCTAAATAAGAAATACACAAATGTGCCAATTCACCATGTAGCTAAAATGACAAGATGCTTAATGGGATTTTAATTACTGACAGCAAATCGTCTCTGAATGTGTCTGGGAAACGTAGTTTACCACCCGCCATGTCCAACAGAACAGCCTTTAAAATCATTCATGAATAACAAAACAATGCGTGCAACTCAGTGAAAAACTGGTTTAACATAATTTATCATTCTTAAGACTGATGAGTTTTATGCGTGCCCCAAATTTTAAATGCGAGTCTCGGTAAAAAGGCAGCTTTATTATACTCTAATGAGCCAGGCTTTTCACCAGTGTGATTGGTCATATAATTAACAATTAAAGGCTCCAACTGAGCCTACATGTTGGATGAGAGTGTTTCCCGAAAGGCCCCCTGATGTGCTCGAAGTGTATCTGCGGAATGGGAAACTGGCGTTCGGCTCGGCAGAGCCAGATGATAAGCGGAAGAGGCTGTTTATTCAAGTGGAAACCGGCACAGCCGTCCTTTCCTGTTAGTCTGCCTCACACAGATTCCTCTGCCCATACTCCTGACTCTCAGGCTGACACAGCCATTTTACACCCCACACTGTATTTGTGCAGTTCATCACTGGATTAGCATACATGCTAACATACATGTTAGCATGTAATCAGCACCCTGAGCTTCCCACACGGTTCTCACAAAATACTGCCTTATAACGTCAAAATAAAAACAAAGAAAAGATGTTTCAGTAATGCAGCTGATTTACTGTCAGATGGGAAACACACCCAGCCTGAAATCTATTCCAAAACTTATTCCTACTTTATTCCCGTTGTAATTTGTAATACAGGCACATTAATAAATTACTGAACTGAGCAACACTACTATAACCCCCCCAGAATAATAAAGGAGATGTTTATCCGACAATTTTTCACCTTGACTTGGGCTCTCCTGCTTTTCATGCATCGATGATGTTACACACTCCGGAGCAGGGCGATCATAATGTTTGCGGTACAGCTTTGCTGTCTCCGCATATATAAATGTTGTGTTGATTTTTAAGTGTCTTTAAATCAATTTCCACTCCAGGTAACCGCATCAGTAGCATTCTTCCGGAAAGTTCTGTCGTCTGTCTCGATCTTTACGCTTTACGACTGCGTGTTTCATTGCTGTGCGGATCTTCTTCGAAGGTTGCGGTTCTTCAGAAGCCCCATGCCACTCAGGATTTTCTTCCATGGACCAAAGACAGGAAGTTTGGTTAACTGGCATCTAGAAATCAACCCATAATGTACATGTAGCATCCAGTCCAGGGTATATCCCCACCTAATGCCCTGTTCTGCCTTGGACAGTCTCCTGGCCCATAGCACCAACCAGGAGTAAAAGCTGGAATGATGGACCATTTGGCCATTCTAAAAATGTACTACTTCCTTAGTTAACAGGTCAACGATAATAATTAAAATGTCCTCAGGCTTGAGAAAGAGCTGAATTGAGAACAATCCAATATGGCGTGTTTGCACTGAACAGCTGAGTGCTGTAGCGGTTCAGGCAAACCATTAGGAGAGTAACTGACTCGTCTGCCTGTCTGCACTCTCATTAGCTGATGGCTTCTGTAAATGAATCACAGCACCATTAGGTGACATTCAGCAGATGCAGAGCAGCAAACGGGTCACGGAAAACCAGGGACCTACATCATGAAACGAGATTTGCTGGCTATCTAAATAACTAGTTAACATGTTCAGTGGGCTTTATCTTCGTTCATTTACATTTAGCCCAAACTACCTTAAGTCCAACAAGTTATTCTGCTTTGTGATACTTGCCCCAGGAGGAATTGCCCCTTTGTGGAACTTTCCCCCCCATGATGACACGGGGAGAGCATGCAAACTCCATACACATAAAGCCGGAGAGGAGACCCAAAGCCCGGTCCCAGAAGTGTGAAGCAATAGTGGTAACAGCTGCACCATCATGGTGCCCCCTTGCACCCAATTTCTGCTGAGAAATTCACAATCTGGCTGCAAGATCGACAGCGAAACCCCTGCACACTCATAGAATCCTCAAGACAGCACCACATCCATTCCAGCCCAGAAGAAATGATGAGGGTATTTTCTTTCTTTTTTTGCATTTTTCCTCATGATAACACTAGTCAAACGTTCACAATGGTGAGAGGCAGGATCTTGACAGGCTTCTTCAGCGCTAGTGACCCCAGCTGATAGCCCAAGCTAACTTGCGAGGAAATTGTCACGCTGATCATCTGAAAAGCAAACAGCAAATATCGGGGGTCCTTACAGATGTTACCATGTGATTCATCCCACCTTTTCCTCCCTTGCTCACCTTACATTTTCCTTATCTCTGCCTTACTGCTTCACTTATGACTGGCCATTTTACTGGTACGAATCAGGCTGAATTGGATTCAAGGGTCCAGGAGCATGAACTGTCAGCTTTTCAGCTGGAGTCCTCATACGCTATGAAGTCTGCTCCCCTTCCTGCATCTAAATTCCCTTGCTTGGGGTTGGGGGGAGGAGGAGGACTCGGAATTAAATTAGGGGGTGCTGATTTATTTTTGCCCAGACATTTTTTCAAAGTATGTCATATACACAAATTCCATTGAATGCTTAATCCGTTTATGCGAATGGGTTTTAACCATGGAAATATCATTCTTTCACCCAGAGGGGTTGCAGTTTTCACAGATTTCTGTACCTGAAGTGTGATACAGCCAGGATGTACCCATTGTGGCCTGACCTGCCAGCTTCGGTCAGCTGGCTGGAGTGAGATTTTCAGTTTGAACCAAGTCTGCACACGCATTTACATATATGCAACAGTTGAATTACCTTGCAAGTAGTCTATGAGGTTTGCAAACAATCCCAATACTTTTGATGTAGGTAATTTTAGGTTTATAATGGAATAATATAGATGTGATGTAAGGTTTCTTGCTTGAGGGTCTGAAAGGGTGAATGTAGAGTAGGCAGCCCAGTCATGGCACGCATGACAAACAGCGAAAACCTGAGG
>JAABNY020000063.1:26827188-26851452 GCA_015164015.2 Brevimyrus niger | reverse complement strand
ATGTACATATATACATACACACACACACACACACACACACACACATATATATATATATATATATATATATATATATAGAGAGAGAGAGAGAGAGAGAGAGAGAGAGAGAGAGAGAGAGAGAGAGAGTCAATACTGAGTTAAATCTCCTGCAACAGTAGTCTCTTTGCCTGAACCAGACATTATAGCGATACTTTATCCCCATGGGGAAACTCTTAGCATGCAGCAGCCCTACAGTCAGGGGATTAAAGGCCTTGCTCAAGGGCCCGATCTGCCAAGGCTGGGCCGTGAACCGGCGCCTTTCTAATCACAGGCTTAGCCCACAGAGCCACACAGCAACTTAACTAAACAGCCACATAAGAGGTGACTTCCTGTTAGATGGCACTACCAAGCCCAGGGTTTAGAAACAGCTCTGTATTTTGGCATATTTAGATTTACAACCCAGGTGAAATAAATAAAGAAAGAGAGAGCATATTTACTGATAGAAGAAATAAGAAGAGGGATAAACTGCTCATAGGAAATACTGTGTAAAATGCTAGTAGGCTGGTCGATCAGTCAGGGACTGTCTGTGGCACTTTTCAATTCTCGTGCTAGAAGCTGCACCTGCGAAGGTCTAACAGAGGCACCATCCTGCACATCAAATGCTGTAGAGTCACATGATCCACATGGAGTCACATGATCCACATAGAGTCAGGTGATCCACCTCACATAAATGAGCAAATGAGTGAGCCTGGCAAGTGGGCCTTTTTGCTGCATAACAGAAAGCAAAGGTCAGTCAAGTCCCTGGGGAGAAGTTGCAGAGATCACACATCTACATGGTTAAACGAGGAGATGTTCTGCTGACAACTTCTGTGAGTGTTTCGCAGCATCAGGGTTTGGCTGTTTTCTTTCTCCGATACCAGTTTCCCCAAACTCCAGTAACAAACTTCAGCACGATTTACAAGGCTGGTTTTTCTCGGAGTGGAAATATCCGGGGTGGCAGCAGAACCCTAGTGTTGCTGATTTGTAATCTGACAGCTCTGAAGCAACTCAGCTCCTTGACTCCTCGAAGGACGACGGATCATAATGCCCCCAAACGAAAACCCATACCTTGATCAGAAGTGAAGAGCCTTCTCTGGTCCAGAAGTGGCTGAGAGCAGGCAGAAAGCTCCAAGGCTTGAGTGCTTGGATGCATCTTAGGTGCTCCACGCCTCTGGCATCGCCAAGCAACACAAAGAGGAGGCAGAGTTTTTGAAACGGTCAGGAGAGCAAAGTCAATTCCCAAAGTATGTTGGGGTATAAAAGCTTCCAGTAGCTTTGGATGCATTTGCAATGAGAGGAAACACCCTGTTTGGTACCAGAAGCTGAAATCCAGCTGAAAACAGGCTTTCAGTTGGCTCAGGGATAGAGGAACCCAGTGCATTAAGTGACATTGATGGCTTCAACACATAAATGATCACTCCCACACTGATGTGTTAGGGGGGCCTCAGGGTGCTGACAGTATGTCATCTAAAAAGCAGCAATTGTGGGGCATTTCTGGAGTCTCTCATCCCCCCCACCCCCACCGGTTCTCAGTCTGGATCTCCGATGCAGGCTACGGTGGCGGCGTTTGCAGCCAGCGAGGGCCACTCGCACCCACGCGTGGTGGAGCTGCCCAAGACCGAGGAAGGCCTCGGCTTCAATGTCATGGGGGGCAAGGAGCAGAACTCGCCCATCTATATCTCGCGCATCATCCCAGGGGGCGTGGCCGAGAGGCACGGCGGCCTGAAGCGGGGCGACCAGCTGCTGTCCGTCAACGGCGTGGTGAGTCCGCGATCCAGCGCGAACTTCGCTCAGGAGACTAAGGTGACGAACCCTTCCTGCTAGTATTGAGGAGGAAACAAACCCTCCAGGGTCCCCTGGTCAAAACTCGACACTGATCTTCTAAGCAGGACGAACCCCAGTGGAGATGTGTTCAGCGACCATGACAGAAGCAGATCTGTAACTTAACAAGCAGCCAGGCACCAAGAGGGGGTCGGGGTGAACATGTACCCCTCAATACTTAATTTAGTTTAAAAAAACATAGATCTTTACTTTTACTCAATCTCAAACTCTCTCCAACGCCCTTGACGATGCCACTCGCAGTGCTAAAGTGACATTATAAAATGAGAGATGTGCTTATGTCCTACACCCTTTAGAGAGCAGCCGTTTGAGACGTAACTTTTTAATCAGCTGAAGAAACAACTTTGAAGTTACAGTCATGGTTCTGTAAACACACAACGAACAGATAGGTTTTAGGATATAGGAGGCAACCAGTTAACTGTCTGTACTGCTTATCTGTCCACTGAGATTCTTTTGAAATTACTCCCTATCCAGTTACTGGTGCAATGATGCATTTTCACTGTAAAAAAGGTAGCAGTTGAAGTATAATTTCACTGTTCTTGTATAATTGTTTTATATCAGCACCCAGAAAAAGTTCAAGGTGAAGATGAACAGAAACATGTATTGTTTGGACAATCCCTATAGATTCTTACCACACAATCCTTTCACAAAGAACCTCAAAAGCAATTACATTTACATTTTCATTTATTTGTGTTTGGCAGACACTTTTGTCCAAAGCAATGTACAATCGAGGCAAATAGCACATTAGAAATATACGTGCTGTAGAGCAGTCGACTAGGGATTATTTCACAGCCATTTATCATTCTATAATTTTCCAGGTATGTAGATTTTAGAGGGATATTAATGAAAACATGCACTTACATTTGATTTTAACTAATGTGTCCTCTGCCCATATAATTAATAATTACAGACTGCTGAATAAGACAAAAATTTACATGCAAAGTCATGCACGGCACTTAACAATAATAGGATTTTCTTACTAACAAATCAGATGAATCTTATTTATGGTAAATGCTAGAAAGTGCTATAGCCAAGTTATTGTTCCATAACAGTTAGATGTCATTGCAACATTAGCAGTTAGTCGAACGCCAACAGGCAACGTTAGCGGTTAGCCGAGCGCCAACAGGCAACGGTACCAGTTAGCCGAGCGCCAACAGGCAACGTTACCAGTTAGCCGAGCGCCAACAGGCAACGTTACCAGTTAGCCGAGCGCCAACAGGCAACGTTAGCAGTTAGCCGAGCACTAACTGGCAATGTTAGCAATTCGCCGAGCGCTAACTACCCCCTCCCTGTGGCAGAGCGTGGAGGGCGAGCACCACGAGAGGGCCGTGGAGCTCCTAAAGGCAGCTAAAGACAGTGTGAAGCTGGTGGTGCGCTACACGCCCAAGGTACTGGAGGAGATGGAGGCCCGCTTTGAAAAGCTTCGCACGGCCCGGCGACGCCAACAGCAGCAGTTGCTCATCCAGCAGCAACAGCAGAACCAGTCAGCCCAGCAGAACCACACATCATAGGTGAGGCCTTCCACCCCAAACGGGTGACTCTGCCCAATACCGGCACATGAAACTATCTTAACCCAAAAAAGTGGGGTGTTCCAGATATCCGCCCAGAAACCTACCGGTTTCCCTTTAAAACCAGGAGAAAGTAAGTGGGCGTCTTGAGCGAGTCGCCAGGCTGAGGCGCCCTTCCAGTCTCCTCCTCGTTCACACTAGGAGAAACATTATTTCAATAATTCAGGTGGAGGTGGGGCACTTTTGAATTATTTATGCCTAGACAAATAACAGCTCTGACTTGTGAATAGCTGCGATAATACTGCAAACAAAGCCAATCAGTTTTCCCCACTGCCTCCGCAACGCGCCGCTGCCTGTAAGCCGGTTTGCGAATTGCTATACTCTCAATAGACAAACATATCTTTATACCCCATATCCACTTTTTTGGACTTACCCATTTAACGCAAATGAACAGACATTTTCATGTATATATTCCTATAACCCTATAACAGCATTCCTGTTTTCATAGGCTTCTCATTGCCGCCTCCTTTGTGTTGGTATTCAAGTGTCCGAATTCTTCTACCTGGATCTCCCAGGCTCTGTGCTGTCCTGAATTAACACAGGCTGCCAGACATGAACACAGGGATACCAGGCTGGATGCTCTGAGGCTCCGACCTCCTTCCCATGCATGTTCCCCAAAAATGGGCTTCTGCAAAGGAGAGCTAACTGCTTTCTCATTTGAGTAACAAATTCAGAAGCTGGATGGATGGATGGATGGATGGATGGATGGATGGATGGATAGATGGATAGATAGGACATACAACTTAAAACTTATAATTTAAAAAGGATGTAATGAACAAAAATCAGAATATTAACTGGCTTCAGTTATTAAGTTAAGCAACTAAATTTCTGAGTTCAGTTGTGGGATGCTGCAGAGTGGCAGAATCAGGAGCCAGTTCCTGAAGTTCTGCTCCGCCTCTATGTTAAGGGCCCACACCGAACTCTATAGAGGGAACAAGACTCAAGTGACCCCCGGCTCCCATCTCCGCTCACCTTCTGCTAACAGGGGGAAGAGGAAAGGACTCCGGCTGGCAGATGTTCAGCGTCCAATTCCCCATCAGCAGTGAATTCACCAGGAAGCAGATCCCATCTTCCCATCTGGAAGCAGCCGTTCCACATACTCGTTTCACAGTTGCCGTGGAGACCTGTGGGCGTACATACTCTACAGATACACTGTATACTGGTGCTTAAGAAAGGGCAGTGGGGTGAGAGTCAGATTTGCACTGATCATCGTCTGTTTCCACCCACAACTTTGTTCCATTTTCATTTATTCATTCAGCAGACACTTCTACCCAGTGCAAGTTACATATGAGAGATCAGGGTCAGACAATATCCCTAAAGCAATTGGGGTTAAGGGCCTTGCTTAAGGATCCAAAGATTAAATCTCTCTGCTGACTACAGGATTTGAACCAACGACTACCTGCTCCCAAGCAGAGTCCTAATCTACATACCTCCCCCCCCCAAGTAGCTAAGAGAAAAAACATTGTGAAAGCCAGAAATCATCTTCTCCATTTCATAAAAATCATCCATTTTTCACCGAGACATTTTTTTTAAAGCTGAATGGTGTGCACATATTTTGTTGTGTGAATGGACACTAGATACCATGTTTAAGGTATTATTTGCAAGAAGTGTATCTTAGCATGAGGGTTTTTGGTTTAGCAATAAGGTTCATTAAAAAAGACATTGGCAGACTTGTCAAAGAGGAGCTCAGCGTTCGAGGTGACACAGAGCCTCTTCGCATGGTAACACCAACACTCGACTGTACCCAAATTAGCCCTTCAGGTGCAAGACCTTAGGATGACCTCAGTATCTGCATAAGGAACATCAGTAAATGGAAGGGCAAGTTTCATAGAATCGTTTTTTTTTTTTTCATTAAGAGCGATTCAGAACTGTCCTAATGAAACTTCCCCAGTTGGGTCAGTCTTTAAGCGTATAAATGATGTTAATTTATAATAACATTTTTAATCTACTCTGCACTTAATAGCACATAGATTTGGGATATTAAAAAATGTATATATCACCGTGGTAACGAATCGGTCTTAATATTTTGTTGACATTAAATATTTATATTTTATAACATATAAAATCTGAAGAAGCTGTTGACAACTACCCACTATGATGTGATTGATATATATCATACAGGGACGGTCAAGTGAAGAATTGCGTTTATATATTTTAATGAGCAAACTGAAGCACTGCTTCAACACATGGGACTCGGTGTCAGATGAACGCATAGTTAAATACTCTGACTGCCCCTTGCTTTCCTGCAGACTGCATGGACTTTCTCTTGCATCACAAATGTTCCACGAGTCCATTCCTTTGTGGAAGAAATGCAAGAAAATGTGGTCTAACCACAGACAGGTGCCTGCTCTCCATAATAATACAAAACAGATCGATTTGTAATTTGTTTAGAGGCAAATAGCTTTTAGTAGTAACAGTAAGGCTGAGGAGTCAAACTACAATAGTCTAAGATGCAGAGGGGGCAAGTCCAGTTTCAGGAAGTACAAATTCAGACCAAGATTTTGTTTCAGCCAACCAGTTGAGCAGTAAAAGTTCACATTCCTAGAGTACTCTACTGGTTGGTTTTAACAAAATCTTGGTCTGGATTTGTACTTTCTGGACCTGCACTTGCTACCAAAGATGTCGGGTAGCCTAGCGGAGCTGTGACGTGTCCAAGTCTCGCATTCTACAATTCTTCCTGAATACCTTTTCATGCCACATTCCCCATCCCTCTTGTCAATCATTTGAATCGTACTGCACTATAAGAGAAAGACAGACGACATGCGATTGTTATATTTGTAAATAAATATGCGTGTGAGTACAGCAGTGCCTTCTGTCCTTATGTCTGTTAGCCTTGCTAATCTCATTTACATTTTATTCATTCAGCAGACACTTTTACCTAAGGTACAGTCTGTGATGAAATTGGGGATTAAGGGTCTTGCTCGAGGGCCCAACAGCAAAATCACTGATTACCTAGGGCTTTAAACCCACAACCTTCTGAGCTCAGACACAGCCTTCTAACCTAATAAGCCACACACCCTCACCCAGTGTCCCCGTCCCCTAGTTGCTTGGGAGAGAGGTGGATGGATGGTGCGGTATCAGACACTACTCCTCATCTAGGCCCCCAAAGGCCGTCGTCTCTCAGCGTCACCTGCTGTCCAACAGACAAGTTGCCAAGTGATGAATGACAGTGGTCAGGGGTGACCTCAGCAAGGGTGTCATCAACATCTTGCAGCTCTGAATGCCTGTGGGGTTTCTCAAACCTATTCCTAAACCAATATGAACCGCATTAGGAAGACACTGCAAAGGAACCCCCAAGCTCAGCAATTTCTCCACGCCTGAACATCTACACTAGTTAATTAAGGCAATCAACACATGTACAAACCACTATTTGGAATCTAATTGAAAAGGGGGTATTGGATTAAAATCCTGGAGCAAGTAATACTGGGTAAATATTGCAAGATCATATTTGCAAAACTTCACACCCTGTCTCACAGCTGCATCCAGAAGCATCTGCCGTTGCCTGCCTCAGGGATTTTCCAGAATATTCTTAGAATCAACTGCAATTCCTCTCGCCAGCTCCTGGCATGTTTTTCCCCACATGAGCTCTCAGATGAGCTCAGGAGTTTTTAGCAGATAGCATAGTAGCTACGGCCCTTCAAAAATTTGCCAGTTAAGATCCCAGTAACCTTAAGCAATGCATTTAACCTGAAAATGCACCAGTAAATGATCAAAATAAGAATCACGACCTGCTCTGGGTAAAAGCAAAGCAAAATGCTAATGCAAACCTGAAGCCCACTTATACATTTCAGTGCCACAGGTATGATTTAGGAGCTTCAGTTTGTGATGCGATTAAACATCCATCCATCAGGGAACAGGCTGCCACTCACGGTCACAGAGGTAAAAAATCCGGTTTCGGACAGTTCTGTCGGAATGCCACGTTTCCAGGGTTTCGTTCTGCCACTTCATAAATATGCTCTCAAAGAGCCAACAACTCTGTGGAGATAGCATGCAGAGCCACATTCACGGATACTGAAACACTGCAGCGTGTGGTGCCACTGCTCAGGCCGGCTTCTCCGTACTGAGGGGCCACACAGAACCAGCCCGCATCCGGAACTCGAGGGGGTGGTTTGCGGCCATACCGCTTCGCTGTTGGCGCGGGTCTCGTGTTTATCAGGCCAGTGGGGTTACCAGGATGCCATCCTGCGGTGGGCATTTGGGTAAGTTAGGTGGCACTGTTTGAATCGTGTCAGAGGTCTCAGGGGGTCCCCTGGTGGGCAGTGCAAGCATGACACAAAAGTGCAGCAAGTTTGCTTCAATGCAAATCAGGGGTCTCTAAACTTATTTCGTTTTCTGGGTGGTGGGGTGGCACTAAATCTTATTTTCTCTGTTATGGTAGGTCCTGGGATGATTCAAGTAAGTCACAAATGTTTGGTTAAATTTGGTCTGCTCCCCCCATAACCTTCTGTTCCAAAGCTAGGGGACAAAAACACCACAAAAAATGCAGGAGCACTACAGCAAACAGCAGAGTCAACTTTGGTGACTGTTTGTAACTTGATTTTGTTCCTAATCTCACAAATCCCTGAGGGGAATCTATCTACAGGACCCCGCAGGGTTCTATTATTTCACACCAGTACAGTCCAGTGAAGCTGCTAGCGCCGACCTGAAAGCTCCACATCTTCCTAATATATCCATACGCACTGTTGATTAATTTGACCAACTGTGGGGAGCACATCCAAAGATGGGGCCGGTCAGTGTCCGCCCCTCACGACGAGAGACAGACAGCGCTGGGGCACCGCAGCGCCCCCTGGCCAAACGTCCCGCTCTGCACAGAGGCCGTGAGAACGGCGAGATCCCTCCGGTACCTGCTGCCTACGTGATGAATCTGGAACGATCTCCCATGAATGCCCAAAAAACACCCAATGCCATGTGTACCCGCTCACAATGGGAAGCAGCTGCCCTCCGCAGGCCAGTGAATGTGTTTGCAGCTGTTTAATCAGTGATATCCCAGGCAACATCTGCAGATACGGGCCAGCAGGTGATACTGCATTTTATTCCTGCCGCCTTATTTATTATTCCTTACAGATATAATGCACTATGCATATAAACCTTTGTGTCTATCGCCCCTGTTTTACACTGTTGGAAGCATAGACTATTGCAGTAGTTCTCAATCCTTTTCTTGATGCCCCTTCTGTCAGAATGTTTTCATTCCAGCCCACACTGCTTTCAACTTGCCACATTCATTATTAGCCCATTAAGGACCATATAAGCCTGAATGATGTAGGTTTAGAGTGGAAACATCCCGCCGGAAACAGGATTGAGATCCAATGCACTGTTGAGAGAACACAGTGTCAGGCAGCCCTAGGGGCAGCTGAGGGTTAAGAGGGACCCAACAGCAAAATCACTCTGTTAACACTGGGCTTTGAACCCACAACCTTACAGGAACAGCATGTTAACCAGCTGAGTCACACATCCTCACACTGCAAAGAATGCAAAACCCTCCCTTTGTCACTTGCTGTCTGTGGCACTGTATTCTCGGATGCCATGAAAAAGCCGACTTGTCTAGACTTGACACAAAGCAAAAGGCAGCTCCTGTTCACAAAAGGGAGAGCATGAAGGAGTTGGAGTTACACCCAGAAGAGGCTCAGCGTCTGGATCACAGAAAACAAACGTGGAATCTAAACATCTTGGCCAGATCAAGGGCTTCTTGGTCCGCCGGAGGCTGTACAAGCCGATGAACGACTAAGTAGCAGAAGGTCATTCAAAAAACGGCAACTTATTTCCATGGAGATTATTTCCTTCATTTAGGCTAATCTTGTTCATAATAGTATTGTCAGGAAAAATTACTTAGAAATTGTGTTTCCATTGCCTGGTTCACAGCCAAAAGCCTCGTAAAAAAAAAACAATATAGAACAACCTCTACCCGTAAATGCCTTGATTGATTGGGTCATTTGGGAATATCGTCAAAGTTCCATCAGCACCCTTGCAGTAGTCATACATTTACTTACGTAACATTCACCCTGTACACATTCTTCAAAGTACACATACAATTTCACACACCCAATGTAATGCTATTATCAAGTAACAGGAGGATTTACAATGCAGACGTTCAACCTGGTGAAAGGGTAACTCAGACACTTCAGACTAATGTCACCCACAGAAAAACTGAAAACCTCATTCCACTTATTATCATAATCCATATCTCTTTAGTAAAATCTTTATAATTTACCATACAATTGTTCCTCGCGGTCTGTTTGTAAGCACAATATAGACCAGTCAAATTCAGACCTCTTTAGATCAAGAACTGCCGTAGATTAACCACAGAGAAACAGGCAGAAATTGTAGAATGACAACAGTATAGGTATAGTATCGTCATTAAAGGGACATTAAATAATAAATTTGCACCAAGCAAACTTCTATCAGTAAAAAAAAAATAATAATAATCACCAGTCGCTGAAACAATAAACATCCTTTTCAATAACTATGCTGCAAATAAAGCTTTCAAAATTTTTGTCTAGAACAGAACTTCTTGTTACAACACTCCATATTTCTCTGATGAAATAACATGCAATCTCCCTGACCCTGCAAAGGATTATTTTCAAGATAAACAACTCCCGCAGAGAAACTTTGGGACATTTACAGTACAGTGAAATCTTAACCACGCGTCTCTGGATTCACAAACTACAGTCATCATACAAAAACTGATGTAGCCATATCAACATATCAATACAAGGTTCGTAAATCTCAGTTTTCACGTCCCGGAACATTGTCTTTAGTTTGAAGTGCAAGTCTGAGTTATGCAGGTACTCTAATGCAGTGCAGTAATGCTTCACGGATCAGGACCATTTCAGCGCACAACGGGTTTGTATGCCGCAGTAATATTTACTGAAATGAAATCTCCCCTAAAATGACATTCAGGTCACGGAATAATCCAAAATCGCGGCAGAAAAGTAGTGAATTTTACCCACATAGTCTGGAGATATGCGACAAGAAAAGTGAAATGCACGGTAGGAGAGATATGATTTAATGTTATGTGGGGGTGATTTATATTAAAGTGCAGGGATTTTGGAAGCATTTATTTCCTTATTGCCTTTGCTCTCTAACACGCTAAAAATACCGACGCAGGGCTTTTGTCAGAGTGCAAAAAGGTTACATTTGATGTACATTGTAGATTTTGACAGGCGACAAAAAACCTCTAATTAAATGCGCACAGCTGGTAGCGTGTAAACATTTACACTCTTCATTCAAAACGGATCATTTCAAATAATGTTAAGGTATGCGCGACAGATCATCAGTCTCACTGCTAAAAACAATTGTTTATTAATTATCATACTAAATGCTCGTGCGTAGGCTCAACTTGTAATTCTGCTGCGCTCCTTACCTTAAAACAGGTGAAAAGCAAATTATTTCCTTAATTATGCTGCTGCCTCACACAACTGATAAGGTACTAAAAACAAATGTTAGAAGCATGTGAAATGTAAACTTTCAGTTTAAGATTATATACCTCAACATTTCTGGCATACGCTGGTCAGCGTCATGGAACGTATTTTTAATACAAAATTGGGGTCTGAAGGTTAATAGCATTAGAAAATGGCCGTTATATTGACAGAGTATCCCTGTAAAGGACTGCCGGGTGGAAGGAAGACTTTTATTGCCTTTCCATATTAAAAATGAAATGGAGTTTCAGTGGTAATCTTGACACTGAGGTCGTTGCCAGCAAATGTCATTTGTCATATCGCTGATGCAGGAATCAAGGTTACAACTATCATTTGGGATATAATTGGAACATTTGAGACCAAATAAAAGTGAACACTGATACTTAGAATTTACTTGGAATTTCTTAATGTTTAAACATCAATTTTCTTACATTTAAAATGATCCACTAAATACTTGTAAAAAAATAATACAGTATTTGCATTCTGTCACACCCTGCTCCGAACGCTCCTCATTGTGTGCCACGCCCACCTCGTTACCTCCTGTTTTTGCCTGATTGTGGTCACCTGTTGCTCGTTCAGTCTAGCTTGTCTTTTGTATTTAGTCCGTGTCTCTGTTAGTTTCCCCAGATCGGTCATTGAAGTCTACATGTTTATGAGTACCCTGCCTGGTTTTCCCCCCATTAAACCCCGTTACTTTCATCATCCTCGTTGCTCCTGCCTCCCTTGTTTGCTCGTCGCTCACCCACCATGACACATTCATTATTTACAGTTGTTTGGATATTCTTGTTCACCCTACCCCATTTTGCATTTGAAATATTCCTAAATAAAAAAATAAAGGGAACATGAAGCTAATTTGTGCCAATGCGGTTCGTATGAAGCACACAAGAAGTTTTATATGCCGTACTCAAACACGTGATATATCAGCCCAATTCAGAGAGTCAGAGCTGGTTAGAGAGACCATCAGAATTTTCTGTGGTTCCAAGCCCTCCTTGATGATGAGGGAGAGACACTCAAGGCTGCAGATGCCAGGCGGTCTTGGGGCCAAACCTGCTGCAATCTCTGTCTGGATAGTTATGGAAGACTCTAGATGTTTAAAAGCCAAACTCTGCACCTTAATTATTACTGTTCTCAACATCAACTAAACTGAAAAAAACGTTGCATGTCTCTAAATGCAGTTGTGTGCCCTTTTTTTTTTTAGCACTGACTGCAGTGACAATGTGCTGGAAAGCTCCATAAGTAAAGTATTGTGCTAACAATGAATGAGTTGTAGGTTCACATCCCAGGGAGTACAGGTAAAATTATATGACTTTACTGTAAAACACTTTAGATTAAAACATCTTTATTACATGAAATAATTAATGTAATACATGGCTTTATTTGATAGGAACCAGGGATAAGTAACTATATTTCCCAGCGTGCAATATGCCTATATGTCCTGGCTGCCTTTGGTTTAACAGGTGCCTGTTATCTGACTGATTAGTTAGTAGGAAGTTACACGCATCTGCTACTCATTAGGGTTTGTGCCCACACACACACACACACATACACACGCACACACACTTCTACCTGCTTGCCTGCCTGATCCTGCAGTGTCTGGTTGCAAGATTGTTAGTTTATAATACCTTTGCACAGTCAGTGTACATTCTGGCTTTTGTGTTTGAGAGCTGTTCTGGTTTTTGGATTTTGATTTTGCCTGTCTATTTGGATTGTTTGTCATACCTTGTATGTACTGAAATATTGCTAGATTCTAATTATGGTTTTTGTTTTGCCCCTTTTGTTTAACTGTGTCTTAGACATATTCCACCCTAAGCGGGATGGTGACGAGGGAAAAGCTCCTGGCCCTTGGTGTAATGATCTGTTCTCTGCATCTCTAGTGGGTCGTCCTCCCTGTCTACACATGATGCTACTCATTTGTTTTACCTCCTTATTTTTCTCTACTTACTGTACTTCATGTATGTCCTCTTTTCTCTGAATGCCTATGTCAGCTATGAGGTGCATATGAGTGGAATGGACTCTGTCGTTGTTATATTTTCAGGTTACATGCATGGTTGAAGTGCCCATTTCTTGCATTCCTAAGGAAAGGGAAGACCTTGCTAATTTGAGAACAGTTATGGCATAAACACTGCTTGCTGATGGAATTCAAGGAACAGACATTTTGTACTTTAATGTACAAGAAGCTTCTGATGTCAGACTGAGGCTGCCAGGCACAGATGTTATGTGCAGTAAAATGTTTAAATATTGTGTTTGTCTATTACCAAAGATGGATTACCCAATGTTATTTTGTATTTAAAAAATATGACAAGTATTATATTTAGCATTTTACGCTTTCAGCTCCAGTTTAGCAGTATTACCATCATGGATGTCTTGCCTGTATACACTAGTATGGTTCTTGCTCATTAGAGACCAAGCTGAGCTATGGCAGCTGACCTGGGACAAAAAACAGAATGATGTCAGCAGTTTCTGAACTTCTTAGTTCAGTCAAGTTTCATTCTGTGCCAGTTCAGACTCTAGAATGTATCATTAACAAAGTTCCCTTGGAATAACTGACCAATCATCTGTTAACTTCACATTCAATGAGTCACATGGTGAGCGGTCAGCATGCCCTTCAGGGCCAGGTTTTGGTGGGTGTGCTGATTTGATGGCAACTAAATCTCCAGTCTGCCAGAGGACATTTCCCCAGACTAAACGGCCAGGACGCCCTGCCATCCTGGCTGCAAGAAGGCTCCTGCCCACGTTTTCTTGCTTCACTGATGGGATTATTTCCATGTATTATTTAATTTTGAAATGTGGACAGTGATGCAAATTCTGGCATTTTGTTATGTGTTACTGATAAACCCTTTTAACTTCCAAGTCACTCCTCATCTGTATTTCCAAATGACTCCCTCTAAAATGATATAAAACACCCAGAATTTTCCTTAAGCCACTCTTTTCATGACCCTGTGCTGGATACGCTGTTGCATTCATGGCACATTTTGTTTTTGTGGCATTATTCTGTGACTTTTTTAGGCTCCAATCAATGCTAAAGATGTGCCTCAATACAGCATCTCCATTTGAGTTTAATAGTACCAGTATTAGAAGTAATAACTGCTGGATTTCTTAATACTGGTGTATACCATAACACTATCATACCAACCAAGTCCAGCAGCCGGACCCCTGACACCTTGCAGACTTTCCCACATCTGCCTTCCCTAGCGTGTTTATCCTCAGTGATCCATGTGTCGTCTAGCAACAGACTCTAATATAAAAACAGCCTCATAATGTAAAACTAGAAGAGGATGGGTAGTGGGAAAGATGGCCTGCAGAAGCATCTGATGCATTCTGATGCATATAGTAACAGTGAGGTCATGAGGCACAAATGATGTCATTGGATTTGATGATGCAATCAGATCCCTAATGACATAAGATTATGTATTGCAACAGGTATTACAGGGGTAGACATGGTTCAACACAGCACTAAAAGGAGCTCCATAAACTCGTAAAGAATGAACCTTGCTACTCTATGTCTATGTTTTTCACCAGATAATTGCACATAGCACCTTCCAGATTTACAGCTAGGATAAATTGTATTGTTACTGATTGACCACAGCTGCACTGGAAAGTGTAAAATTTCAAGAATTTCTACAAAAGTACACTTCACTCCAATATCCAAAACCAATAAGGGCTTGTTTGCAGATGATTAGGTCTCCATTAGCAGTTAGATTACCAGCAATGTTTCGCAAGACTTTAAAAATGTAGTTAAAAAAAGATTGTATACATTAATTTTCTGTAATTGAATGTCCTATTTGGGGTTATGGGGGAGAGAGGGGTGTCAGAGTCTATAGGCACAAGGGAACAACCCATCACAGGGCACGCTCACACCTATCAGCAGTTTGGCAATTCCAGTTAATGTCAGCATGTGTTTGGACTGGGGGGGACCCTACGATAACACTGGGAGAATGTGCAAAATCCACATGCATGGAGCCTTGGCAGACACTCAAACCCTGGTCCCTGAGGTGTGAGGCAACAGTGCTAACCACTGCACCATCATATCACCCCTGTGGATAAGTAAGTTTTATTCTTTGCAATATATACGAATCATTTTATGCCGATACATTCTGTAATTATTTTGAAAAATGCCAGCATATGGTGGTGCAATGAGTGACTTTGTAGTCTTGTGCCCTCAGGCTTGTAGGTTTCACCCCCCCCCTCGTTCTCCCTGTCTTCCTGGCATCTTCCCCTTGTGTTTGCATAAGTTTTTTATGGGATTTCGGGATGAAAACAGTATGAAAACATACAGTTTGCCGAGCTGGAACCTGTAAATCACCTTCAGAGTTTGAGTGTGTGTCCCTGTAATAGACTGGTGTAGTTGCTGGGGTATACCTTGCCCTGTGATTCCTGGGACAGACCAAGGCTCTGTGTCACCCTGTACTGGAGAAATGCTTATAGAAAATGGGTGGGTGTAGCATGTATATGTAATTGACATGCACAAGGGCTCATCGCTGTCCTATTTTGGTTTTAAACTGATCTGATTTGGAGGGCTGTGTGGGATTTATTGTGAAAAGTGTGGGAAATTGTCTTTGCTGTTGCCTGGTGATGCAGGCGTCTAGCCTGATATTTCAGCTTTTTGGTGCTCCGTTTCCCGGCTTTTTATAGCGCAGTCGAAGCACTTCTTGACACGGTTTCTCCTAAATCATATCACGCACCTCCTGTCAGTAAGCCATACTGACATGTGGTTCCTGCAGCAATGGGAAAGAACTGCTTCATTGCTTGATTAAAAGAGGCTGACAAGTCATGGCTTGCTTTAAAACATCTCTAATTTACCTCCCTGTGATTTTGAATCCTCGCGCCAAAACACAGAAACAATAGAACAAACATGTTGGAACTAAAGTAAACAAAAGAGGAATTATTTTATAAATTTCAAAGGAAATAAGCATATTCATCGTCCCAAGGTTATTTGATAAATTAATAATATTTTTATTCTATAGAATTTCATTTAGGCAAAGATTGCAAAGAAATGACTGAACGAGAACAGTAGCACTGTAGAAGTATTCAGGCTGACATTGAAAAGCATTTTCGCCCTTTCCAGTGAAGGAGGACAGAGAGCCTTGTAACATGGATAGCAAATGGGCATTTCCAGCCAGTTTTCTGCAGAATAAAAAGAGCTTCCGGCATCTGAGTTGTAAATGACCGCTCTGAGCAGCCGCCAGCTTCAGCTTCAGTGCCCAGCTTCTCCACTACTCTAAAGTAGGTCCACAGATCTGAGAGGAGCCTCAGCTACAGTTGGCTTGTCTCCTGTGTATTGAAAAATAAAATGCGATGTCCCGTTTTGAATGAATATAGGATGCGATTTGTCCTACATTTTTGCACACATATTAACGTGCATATGGATAACTATGCAACTGAATCTGGACCATGTGATCGATCCCCTCCCCCCCCCCCCCCCCACTCCAGCGGCATATTCTATTGTGGGGGACTTCTCCCCCCAGCCAGATCTTTACCATCAGAGACACAGCTGGGAAGGGGGCTTTTTTATTAAGGTAATAAAAGACATTACTTCCAAGTAACTTGATGAATAAGGAATAAGTTGGGTACAATGAATAGAATAGAATAGAATAGAATAGAATAGAATAGAATAGAATAGAATAGAATAGAAAATGACACATGTTGTTTAGAAATTGTTGTAGACAGTAAGTTGATTATTGCTACATAGTCAAAGAATATTTTCTAGCTAGACTCATTGCCTTTTTATGTTATTTAAACTCATACCAATGATAAGTAGTTGGATTTTACCTATGGTAAATCTCAGTTCAAAAGTATGGATAACAGAGATGATAGCTGGTATTCAACATGGTACATAGAAATATTACCAGATTTATTAAAGAACACACAATATGAAAGAGAAAAACAATAATATTAACGAAATAATTGCAATTACGTACAATGGACTTGCCACAAGGTGCACAAATAAAAAAAAAAAAAATCCATCTTTTTTTTCTAAATACAAATTTGCAGCAGTATCGTAGGATCCTGATTCATAACAGCCATAATGTAAATAGACTGGAGTTAATAGCCACGACAAACATTAAAAAGTGTTAAATAAAATTTCATAATTCATACAATGTACAAAATGGATTGTTCAAGACTGATAGTCATGTTTCTTTGCGTTCTTCGCTGTGGATTGAAATAGAAAGTCTTCAGCATTCCCCGTAGGGATTCCAGCAGCTTTCATCGGAAGCTTTACTCTCTGGCCATTTTAAGATTGCTTACACTAATTTACGTTAGTAACACCCAGATGCCAATAACCTATCTCTGTACCAACCTAGGATTTGGCACTTCTTACTGGAGTATTATATAAAATAATTAGTACGGGCCATTCTCTAATAGTTTTCACAAGTTAAACTTTGAGAAAACTATTATCAGCCATTGATATCTTAATATCTTGATATTTAACTTTAGTTTATGCATTTATAACTAATTAATTCTGTTTGCACTTTAAATGCAGGTGATCCCTGAGGGTTTGACTCAAAATAACCGTGATTATATAATCGGCTGGTGTCTGTGGTCTCTGATGGTGTCTGCTTTCCTAAGCGAAGCCGGCCGTCGCGCTCCTCCCATCTGCAAACGCGCGGATCTTTCGCCCGTCTTTCTTTCCTGCTCGTCCTGCGCATGCAGCAAGTCCTGTAACTTCTCGATGTACAGGATGGCACTGCGCAGGATCTCCACCTTGGCCAGCCGCTGGCTCGGCTCGGGCACCGCCTTTTTCTTCAGCATCTCGAAGGCTTCGTTGATCTTCCTAAGCCGCCTCCTCTCCCGCAGGGTGGCCGCTTTCCTCCTGTCCGTCGGCGCTGACTTTGGCTTGCAAGTCGCGCAGGCCCAGATGACACACTGGCGGGCGTAGTGTGGCTGCAGACCCAGGCGGGATGCCGTCGGTCCCTCACCGCCACTGTCACATCCAGTTTGTAACAGTGGCTGTCCCCGGCCGGCCGGTAAGGAGCTGTCACTCTCCCAGAACAATGGCGAAACCCCTCTAATTTCTAAATTTTGCAGGGATACGTATTGCAGGCAATTTAATTCGTTGAGGAGGTCCATTATGGTGCTGTAGCCTCGAGTGGACCAAACATCTGACAGTTCTGCTGCACAACTCTGTCCATGGCATTTAAATAGCCCGGTGATAGAGATCACACGGCTTATATATAGCTAACGAAACCCTAACCCATCATCTAGCTGTTGCGATGCCTCAAGACTCCTATTTCCAACGACCCCCGAGAGTTTACGACAAGCTGAATACATGCGAATAAAATACACAGACGTTAACACCTCTCAGTGACAGGCGAAGTCACACTGTATACGTGACAGGTGCCGTTGGGATTTACCGCACTGTGCATCTTGCAACATTCGAAGCCATGATTTATGTCAATACAACTACCGTACCAGTCAAAAGTTTGGACACACCAAGTCGCCTACAAAGGAAAGTGATAGTGTTGCATCACATGATGTGTCCACTTGGCCTAAACCCAGTAGAAATGGTTTTGGAGGAGTTTGAACAGAGAGTGAAGGAAAAGTGGAAAATGAGTGCTGGGCATATATATGGGACCTCCTTCAGGACGGCTGGAGAGGCATCCAAAGAGGCCTCCTCATGAAGCTGGGGTAGAGGAGACAGTACGGTCAGCCAGTCCCTGGGACAATTGGGGTTAAGGGCCTGGCTGAAGGGCTCAATGGTGGGATCACTGTGCTGACCATGGGATTTGAACTAGCAACCTTCTGAGTCCCAACCGACACAGCTACCCCCCACCCCGCAACAAATTATTATTCAAAAAATTGTTTGGTCAGTGCATAATTCCAATTCCATGTGTGTTGTCTTATAGTTTTGACGTCTTTGTAATTATTCTGAACAGGATTGATTTAAATAAACCTTTCTATGGCTCGTGTATCCAAACATTTGACTGGTTCTGTATGAACATGTATATAATAATTAAAGTGACCTACTTCAGTAAACCATGCTGCAACTGTCTGATTAAATTAATATGCCAGTTTTTCATGGAAATGCAATTAAACAAATCAATATACTGTGCATTCTGCTGAAAGTTTAAGATATATTCCATGCACGTGCATCTGGGGTTTCCAAAGTGAGGCTCATGAATCATGAATCTCTGCCACTGTTATTTTGAGATTCATGAGCTGAAAAGTTTGGGAACCCATGTTTTAACTCGTATATAAATAAATGTTTTTTTATCACCACTGAATGGAAAAGAGAAGCAACCATATTTTCACAATAATGATTCCAGACAACATTTTTCTGCTTAACAAATCATGAGGATTAGAGATATCCTAAAAATAGGATGATCAAAAGCTAAAAAGCAAGAGGTTACTTTTCTGATTGACCGTGCGTCATGTGGGTGAGCGTCTCTAGATGCTCAGAGATAGAGGTGGACGTTTCAGGTCCAGAAAGTAAAAAATCCAAATCAAGATTTTGTTTCAACCGACCATTTAAAGATAAACAGTCAGGGAGTATTTAACTGGTTGGTTGAAACAAAATCCTGGTTTGGATTTTTACTTTCTGGGCCTGAAATGCCCAAAGTGTCTAGTAGATGGCATTTATGTGACAATTGTCTATATATATATATATATATATGTATATATATATATATCAGTGCTGTCAAACAATTAAAATGTTTAATGGGATTAATCACAGGGTTGCTGTGGATTCATTTAGATTAATTGTGACTAAATATCATTCATTTTTAATCTATATTAATCACATTTCACGTTGCATAACCAGACTCAAAAAAAGGAATATATATATATATATACACACACACACACTTAACCTGTTTATTGAACATCTTGAACACAAGTAGGATGCATTCCTTCTGCCACAGAAGTGCAATACCATGGATCCATATCAAAAAGCAAGCTTTTTTGCTTAGCTGGACAACTTGTCGGATTTAAGGTACCTCAGTTTAAATATTCTTTATCTTCGTTCACTTACAATTAGCCCAAATTACCGTAAATCTGGCAAATAATCCAACTAATCATGAAATCCAATTCTAGCCCGGTTAATTGCCATTGTTAACAATATCAGTTAACACATTATGCACGCTGCTTTTTGTATAAAACACCATAGCAACACGTCCACAGATAAGTTGGACGATATAGTGTGTGCGACTTATTTAATGAGCCATAAATGAGAAGTAGTGCTTAAACAGTTAAACTACAACTTTCCCTTCTGTTGATAAAGGGCGTAGTCTTGGATTCTGAACTCAAGATTCTCTGTGCTGCTTTTTTAAATAAAGCATTTTATCTTACAATGGGTAATAGGCCTATGCATCTCATTTAATTGTCCCAGATAATGATGCAGCTGAATGTCACACACAAAGTAAAATAAACATTAAATGACGAGAATGATCCTTGTCATTGGGATCTTGGCAGATGTAAACCTAAGCTTTAAGTCGCTTGCTGAATTTCCACATGCTTTTATATTCCTGTCTCCCATTGTATACAACCGCCTGAAAACACAGGAAACCTGAAACACAAACAGCACCTTTATTAAGCAGTTATGCTGGAAACACAAAGAGCACAGTGATCCTTCGGAAATGGCGAGACACCCCACAAACGTCAACATGCCAGTCATGTGACAGAAAGCCCCTTTATGCACTGTGACAGCGGGGACGGTACCTCAGAAGTCCTTGAACTCAGGGCAACTATTATGTGCCTGATGGCGATCAATAAATCTTCTCCCCCCGTCCATCAGCTGTCTTGCGTTTTTGGCTGAGCGCAGGGGGGGGGTGATTTGATACCATGGCATGAGGCTTAATTTAAATTTGGGAACCACAACTGTAGAAGCTTTACGTAGAAGTCTCTTCTCTCCGAGCCTGAAAATCCACACAAATGTAGTACTACACACGGAGCTTCAAGAAACAATACAGGCAGTAAAAGCAGAAATAACACAGATTTATTAAAATAAACACATGGGTGAAAAAACACAGTTATATACACACACAGCAATACCTGGTTTGGCGTAATTTACATTACAAAAACAAAATACATAAATTCAAAGAATAACCCAAACTACAGAATACAGGCAGTGTTGTCTGCATGGGAGAGTTACCCTCGCACAATTACATTTTATGTTAAAAGCAAAAAGGATGTCTTTCTTTCAGCACAAACATAAGAGGACAGACAGAGTTGGGTCCTATTTGCAGAGATTTGGCCCCTGTTTCGAGGTACATGTTCAGGTCAAGGGGCTTCAGTTTAACCAATGAAGGCAACACTGAAGCCCAATTATAAAAGCTGATTACAACTGACGCCAGTCACATGGTCGTTTCCTCCCATTCGAGTTCGACGTCACCTGAAGAAGTTGAAAAAAATGATGCTATCACACAGAGATATTTGTCATCCCATAGTCTGCCAGTAAATATCTATCTAAACACCCCTGGATTCCTGCAACTGCTGCCTAGATCTGTAGTACAGGTTCCACACTCACCTTCCATGCCATCCAGAGAGTCCTTCCTCTGCAAACCAGAACTACCGAAGAACCAGATTGGATGGCTGATCCCTTTCCTGGAGAGGAGCTCCAGAGCACACTGATGCAGGAACATGTACTGCACCTGTACAGAAGCATCAAGCAGGCCGGAAAACACGTGACCTCGCCGGCATCTCTGTGAGCTCAGCGTTTAAAAACCAACAGCCTCCGCCACAGTGTGGGATTAAAGCCACGGAGCTGGAGGATTTCCAGCGTTCCTTCGATGCGTCACGGTCTTGTGCTCACCAGGTTCTGCACCATGCACATCCTCTCACCACGGAGTTCTGCTACCAAGCTGAACAGGTCAATGAAGTCATGGTCCCTCATGTGCTGGATCAGGTGGTCCAGGGAGATGAATACTCCAGTCCGACCCACACCGGCACTGTATCACACAACAGAGCCACGTATCAAGGCCTTCTTGAATTCCTACCAGCCGCAGATGCTCCTCGCTTCACGACGGTTTGACTTAACAATATTTCGGCTTTAGGACAGCGCGATAACGATGCACATTCAGTAGTCAGCTTTGGATTTTGATTGGTTACCGGGCTAACGATACGCCATCTACTGATGCTGGGCGACAGCAGCATCCATACAGCCACACTTCCAGTCTCTGCAGAGCATGTAAGCTTAAGCACGTCATACTGAGTTTAAATTATTAACTTACTCGTATGTTTTTTTTTTCTATTCAACCAAATAAACTTGCAATCATTTACTTTGCAATTACTGGTATTTACAGTAATCATTTACTACTTATTCAGTAACAGTACTTATTTATTTACCTATTTACTTATTTGTTTACATATTCGACTTACAATATTTTTCATTACAGTCAGTTCACAGGAACGTTTTCCCATCATAAAGTCGAGGAGCACCAGTGCACAGATTCGGCTGACGTTCTAGAATCGTTTGGGTCAGTCACCTGCAGTGCACCACAACAGTGCCCCTGTCACGGCCGCGGATGGTCCGGATGGATCTCACAAACTTGATCAGAGCAGTGCTGGTTGCTGGCACTCCATGCTCAGGCCAAGATGTGAAGTTGAAGTGGTTTACCAGCATATAGTCATTATACTGGATGGAGAATTGGTATGGTTGTTAAATCAGTTACCAGGGGAACAAATCAGCAAGTCTACATCTCTGATGGAAAATAAAACACAATAAGCATCCCTATTCAAAAGCCATTAGTTATCTTCATACCCGGAAAAATAATGAAGTGAATCATTCAAATGAGTCATTCAGAGAACCGTTTTCGCACTCAGTTATATCTGTCCTTTGTATGGCATGAAATACAATTAGCTTATATTTGATTATATTTGCTTTTCATTAATCCTACAGAATCACAAATTAAGGGTTTCAATAAAAAAAATACATAAGCTTGCATTGCAGACATAGACATCAGCTGCCTGTGTTTTCTTGTTGAAAATCTTCAAGTGATCATGAAGACAGTGACTCATATGCAGTCATACGGACCCGCTCGATCCTAAGCACCCGCACAGTCCAGTCGGGGAGGGCATCCTCCGTCAGCTTGGTGATGATGATGTCTCCGAACACGGAGATGGGTTTGTCCCCCTCAGGCCAGTATTGGTGGCAGCGGACCTGAAGAGAAAGAGAAAAGGAGGGTCTAGTGTGGGGAAGCAGAAGCGACTGAGGTGGGTGTGAGGTGGATGGGCTCGGAGCGCATGCTCACCCTGCCCTTCTCGAAGCACTGGGTCATCATGACGATAGTGCAAGCCCGAGTCTCCCAGATCATCCTCCAGAAGTCCCCCACTGTGCCCGGCAGCGGCCCCTGAGTGGCGATGAACTCATTGGGGCAGAGGTAGCCCTGCAGACGGGCACGAGGGGACACAGTGTTAGCAATGCTAGCTACCGGAGTCGCGGTGACACCCCAGGGGTGTCGGAGGGGCATGGATACCCTGACAGATTCAGGGGCCCCAGTACTTCACAGGCACCCCGCAGAATACGGAAAATCACTAAATTACATAATGTAAGGGAGGCTGAGGGGCCATGGTGACATTTTGTTAGGGGGCCCAGAATGTCTTCCCGGTGACATGCTACTGAGGCTATGTAGTAGACGTACGCACACATACTCATACGCACACATACACAAACACATATAGATACGCGCACATACTCATACAAATATGCATACATTCACATACAGTACATACAGCATTTTCAGAAAATTTTTACTGATTTTTGCAAGGATTAAATAAAAAAAAAACTGTTCATTACAAATATGATTTGTAGCTTTATATGTGTGCCAATACATGAACATGTGCTGCAGAATCAGTATGGAAGAAATCCAGGCTGGACACATAACAGACTCAAAGGGAACCGTTTCACACAGTCACTGTTCCCTGCATGTACAGACTGTGATACTATGATCTTATCCTTTATTTACTTATAACTGGCAGAGTATTTCCTCTGCAAGCAAGTGCGCTGTTACTTAATGTTTATATCAAATTCACAGCAGTGCTATTAAAATATTCTGAGTCACCGATGAAAAAAAGCCGTTTACTCACGGCAAAATAATGAAACTGATGTAAAAATGATGAAGACATGATCTAAAGCATTCAGCAGCCGTAAGCAGTTAATGGAGGTGTCCCAGAGAAATGCTGCCTAACGCTGCCTAAGATAACATGTGAAACATAAAGACAGTGATAATCTCCTCACTTACCGAAGGCCATTCTTGGAAAGATAAAAATATACGGAGCGACGGGCACTGTGAGCTTTACTAAGAGGCATTAGTGGAACTTTCCTTTCCTTTCCCATCAGAATTGCAGCCCTCTCCACGGTCCAGACTGACATTCTCACAGGGGACGGGAGAGGCCCAATCGTGGCCGGACCTCAGCTGACCAGGGTTATACGCGAGGCTGGAAATGAGGCCGCCCCAGCGACCCCCCCCCCCCCCCCCCCCCCCGCAGCT
>JAABNY020000063.1:26802685-26827013 GCA_015164015.2 Brevimyrus niger | reverse complement strand
GTCACATCTTCCCACTGCTGGTGTTAGGTCGGGGACGCCACCTCATGGCCGTCACCCTGCCCCGCCCCCTGTTGGCTGACCTTACCGAAACAAAGCTGGCATTGATGTAGTCCGATCCGGGGGCGCCGGGCTCAGACAGCAGCTTCACCCTGTTGCTGTTGTCTAGGAAACAATGACATGCCAGTAAGTCATATCATTTTCCACCATTAATCTGAAAAAAAAAAACGTAAATTCATTCACACATAATTCACCTTCAAAGACTAACGACGAGCATTGTGAATTTTCATTATGTACATCCCGTAACAGAAGCAACACATAATTGCTGGTAATTAATGAAGAGAGAGTCTGAACCACGTGAATCTCAGCCTCCCTCTATAAAAAGTGCCAGTGGTGAATGAATTCCCAGATGCAGTGTTTTGAAGGCATCTGGTCCCATATCTGGCACAACATGGATTCCAGCTGAATAAAGAGCCGGATTTGTCCGGGGGAGGAGGTGGGCGGCTGTCTCGGGGTGAATCGTTGGCATGGGGTCTCCTCCTGTGGCACTACAGCCTGCATAATCACAACTGGCTTTTGCTGCATTACTAGCACAGCTGTGGGGTAACGTTTCTGGGAGGCAGGGAAACTTGCATGTCCTCCTCCGTGGTCTTCAGCCTGCATGAAGACTGTTTCAGCTATAACTGCATGCAGGGAACAGTTTTAAGATGTTTTTCGGTGCTAAAGAACATATGGGTGCTTATTGATTGTTGCCCTCATATAAACATTTTGATTGCACAATATGGGTTTCATCATAATAGCCGAGAAACACAACTACAGCTGGAAGTGAATGATACGGTTATGATATGGTTATGCTTTAGCTGGGAGCATGAAGTACGCACATGGCTTGATATTGGTGAAGCGGTTCTTGGACCTGTTCCAGGGCAGGTCTGCGTCCGTGGTGGCGAGGTCCGGCAGCAGTTTGGGAAGCTCCTGCAGGAGATGGACAGTGTCAGTGTGCTGGAGCTGAACTGCAGATTCTCGGGAGTCTGACACAACCTATAGTAATACTGCCGTACACTGTTGGAAAAATGCGGCTAAATATTCTTTACAGTAAAATGAATTTAAATCACAAGAACAGTGCTCAAATTTGTGGACAATGAATGGGCACTAGACTATTGGTGAACAATAAAAATGCTGTATTTCAAAAATGCTGTAAAACCTATGAGCTTTTTTCCACTGATTAATTGTTTATTCTTTAAAGCTGACATGTTTTCTTGCTGATATAAAAAGATCTTTAACCCCTGCCATCTTTTCTCAGGACATAAGGAATCACAGACCCACAGCTTTGATGTGAATCAGTGCGATCGAGGCGTATTTAACTTGACTGGCCCCTGGCCTTTAGGGAAGGCTGGTTGATAGATGGGACAACTCTGGCCCACATACCAAGAATTCTTCTTGGAACTTAGCGTTGTTGTCGGAGCACAGGTCCTCCACATGCTGCAGGAAGACCTTCTTACAAATGGGCCTAAAGAAGAGATGGTGGGTAAGTGGCCGGTTCTCCTGGGTGCCAAAGACACACGCTCACACACAAGTACCTGAAATACTATCCCTGACTTTGACTACAATGCTGCAAATGAATCCCAATGAGTCCCAAATAAATCTTCAATGAGCCCCTAGTGAATTCCAACGAGCCCCAAATGAATCCCAATGAGCCCCGAATGATTCATATAGGTCAGATGTTATAACAACCATGCTCTGAGTTTAAGCTTGGGATGTCTCCTGTATACTATTGTTGTAAAACACTGAGATTTTCACGAAATGTGTCCTCAAAAAGGAATGCACACACACACACACACACACACACACACACACACACACACACACACACACAACCACACACACATTTGTATTTACATTGATTTCCATGGGAGAACCCTAATCCCAACAATGAGAACCATATCCCCACCCAGCTCTAACCTTAACCACAAGTAACCAAAATGCAAGACTTTCAATTTTTTTTTGTTTTTTGATTGCAGTCAGATTTTTATAAAATTAAGTTTCATCTTGTGAGGACCAAAAAAATTGTTCCCACAACATAAAAATAATTAGGTTTCATAACATTGTGCCAACATAATATATATATGATCAACACACACACACACACACACAGATACGCATATCTGAGATGGTCAACAATCCTGCCCCATCTTCCATAAAATCTATTGTATTACTGGCTAATGAATCTGAGTATTATGTTACCAAAATGTGCACACATTACGAAGGTATTAGGACAGTTATGTGTTAATGACATGTTCATGAAGCCAAATTAAATACTGGGGGGTAGAAGTCTCCCCCATCCCCCTGTTCCTATGCCCCAGTTCATGACAGCCTTGAATGTTCTCTCAGACTGCCGCATCCTGGCTGCAGAATTACGTTCCTGAGTACTGAGTACTGCATTAACCAATGGGAGTGCAGTGCTGGCTGACCTCATTGCTGAATGACGATACGCTCTGGGGCCCCCGAAAAGCACCAAGAACGGCCCGAATAATTTCCCGAAGAAAAAGGCTGACTTGCTTGACGGGGCTCATCTTCTGTTACCAGAGTTTTAGTCATGGACCACTGATTTATGTTTATCAATGTGGAGGGGGAGGGGCTTGGAGCCAAGCTTCTAATTCCCCGAACCCATCGAACCCAAGTTTGTACTCAGCAAAGAGCTTCACACACAAGCCAGCATCGACAGACACTTACTTCACAGACCTTCTATAACTGAGCAGCCTGAAACAGATTCACAAAAGAAAAACAACATTGTGAACAGTTAGAAAGCAAAAAATCCATTACGGGATACTCATGAGAAGCACGGCACCTGCAGGCTACCATCTTTCATGCTCTGCAGCAAACAAGCTGTTCATGATTCCCTGGCAAACACAGCATAACATTCAGAATGACTTTCGGCTACACGCGTGTTCTCTACCATCGTGAATTTTAGAGCTACATACTTTGCATCTGTCAGCGCAAATATACTCTGACATGCTAGATTTGTTTCTAGTAGTTTGCCAAAAGACTGTATTTGACTGCATACATTCCTACAGCAGGCCGGTCTGTGCTAGGTGGGCTTATTTCGGAAGGTCACTGAGGTCAACCATCTGCACACATGCACAAGCAGCGAAGAAATTCACAAGAGGGTTCTGAAAGGTCTGCCTTGATTTTTAAATCAGCACCGCAGAAGATGGTTCAATTCTGACCTCTGGCAATTACCACAGCATCTGAGGGTCAACTGTGTATCTTACATCTAGATCAGGAGGCGAGTCATGCAAAGCAGAAACGAGGAGACAGTTTTAACTCTCAGCTACGGCACAACTGCGTTCCAGAGGGCAGTCCGATTCAACGTCCCGTTACAATACAGGCACAGGCCACCGGAAGACTGAAAACTTACTGTATGACAAATATGTCCTTCCGTCTAAAGAATAAGGAGGGGTACCTGGAAACACAAAGCCGGGGAGAGGTGAGTTAGTATAGCAGCCGCAGCTGCCTTTGTGGGGTCAAGCCAAACAGAGCAAAATGGGAGGCGGAAACAGAAAGATAACAGTGATTAATCACGGACACGGTGCTTTAGTCACACTGGGGGCTGGCGTGCGGGAGTCAGTGAGACAGGCACCAGAGCTCTGTGTGAAAAGATACAAGCGAATTTGGCATAAATGTGACTGAATATCTTCTCACACAAAATAACACGCCCTCTCAGCAGAAAAGAATAGAATTTGCTTTTAATGATTAATGAAGCTCAATAATGGAAGATTTCAAGCCTACTGAGAGCTCACTGAGATAAAATACTCGCTCACTTAGCCAGTCTTCCAACATTTCAGTAAAGTTTCATGGAATCAGAGCTGGTTAAGGAGCCTTCTAAAACTGCAGTGAATTTACTAGTACTAGCCAACTGATAAGTGACCTGAGCCCGGATAGATGACCCTTACACTACAGATGAAGCAGACACTAGCTAGGTATCACCTATGCTAATGCTAATAGTCACTGTCATGCAAACAGTTCAACTGCCACACCCCATCTTCAAGGACCTCTCAAGACTGACTGAGTATAGAGCAGCTTCTCAGCGCTGTGGAAAAAGAGCAATCACCCATAATGTTATTTCTCTGATATTTGAATTTAAAAAAATTAAGACGGATCAGATTTCTAACTGTCTCTCGACCAGAACAATGCTCCTTTTCCGGGAAAGTAATTAGAGAAAAGACATGCAAACAGGATCCCACCTTCAGCCGTCAGCATTATAGCACTAGGAAATGTAATATGAAACAACAACTGAAATAGACCTTCCCAGACTTAATTGGGTTTTTTTCTCAGTCCAGTAGAGACCAATTGAAATATTAATCAGAGAATATAACAGATGTGTAGAGGAGATATTTGCTCCTTGTGGTTTGTCCTGCTGCTTGCCTTTGAATTTCATTAGCGGAGATTAGCTAAAGCTAGCATTGCATTCTTATATGTCTTTTCATCGCTAACTCCCTGCTGATCATCAGTGATTCTCTGTTGACCACGCCCATTTAGATTTTTCTTCCACAGTAAGGGAAAAGCACTTTCATATCTGGTTATGAAACAGTTGCCTGTGTCTAGGTTAGCAATTTATTTTGACGTAAGTGTTCTGGCTTAAAGGTAGACATCTTCACCTGGCAACACCTGCTAGTGAACCGTGCAGACCTTCAACGTAGTCCAGCACGTTGTGTTTTCTCAGCAGAGTTAGTCTGTTTATGTCTCGCCATCATTTCCTTTGCTCTTAACTCCATGGAAATCCACGTGGGATAATAGCAATCAATTGGAGTTTTGCACCATTTAGGGAAAAAGTGATTTGTAAGAATACATTTAAACAAATTGCGCCTTTATCTGCACTCAAAGCCACTTCATGGGCAGACAGAGATGAGATGTATTTTATGCTGCATTGATGTGCCCACCAATCCTGATATATCTGTTATGCTCCTGGACTATTTACTGGAGAGTACTGTGGCTTTGATGCATAGCATGTAGTTACATGTAGCTATAAACACTGTATCTCTGTAGAATGGAGTTTAATGTAGCTATAAACACTGTATCTCTTTGGAATGGAGTTTAATGTAGCTATAAACACTGTAACTCTGTAGAATGGATTTACATGTATCTATAAACACTAACTCTGCAGCATGGAGTTACTTGTATCTATAAACACTTTAACTCTGCAGCATGGAGTTACATGTATCTATAAACACTGTAACTCTGCAGCATGGAGTTACTTGTATCTATAAACACTGTAACTCTGCAGCATGGAGTTACTTGTATCTATAAACACTTTAACTCTGCAGCATGGAGTTACATGTATCTATAAACACTGTAACTCTGCAGCATGGAGTTACTTGTATCTATAAACACTGTAACTCTGTTCCCATTTCCAATCAGAGCATTTGAAGCTCTTCAGAAGGGGTAGCCCATGAAAGGAACCAGGCCCAGAATCTGGGACCCCAGATACTCACTGGCTCAGCTTGTCCTCCTTCTGCTCCAGGTCTGCGGCCGATATCACATGGTCTAGCTTGAACTTTGTGTCGATGATCTCTGCTTGCCGTGGGGAGTATGTCCCTCCCTCCCTCTGCTTGTGGCAGATCCTGGGGTTTAAGGGAGGAGTTATGTATGGTTTAGTGAGCAGGGGCAGTAAAAAGGGCCATAATTCATACAGAGGGGTCAACCTTGTCATTAGACAATGATATGTTTTGAATTGGTGACTGGCATGTGTAAGGTAGGTATTCTATAGCCAATCAGCTTTCAGCTGAGACCAATATCCCTGTAGTCCCGCCCATGTGTACACCCCTGGTTATGAGCTAATTGCTGGGGAACAGCAGGAGTGTCAACCAAACCACCTGGGTAATCTAGGGACCTGTGTGACCTGACTGCCACAGGAATTCATGCAGCTGACTTACCGTACAGACATGCAGATCACTATAATGAGAATGGCCAGGAGGAAGAATGAAAGGAGCACCCCCATTATAATCTGCTTGTCCCGATTCACCACGGAAACATCTAAAGGAAAAATGAAAGCCGTCTAAAGCGGAGCATAGCTAAAATGCTGCGTGAATGGGCAGGTCCACCCTTCAGAATGTCAATTAGCTAGGCAATCAAACAAAAAGTCACTGAGCCAAAAAAGTACAGCATTCAAATAAAAGAAAAATCAATAAACTAACCAAACCCAAAATATAATATGCATAGTTTGTAGCCTCCGTCAGTTCATTTCAGACAAACTTTACCTGCAGTTTTGATGACATCAGAATACTCAGTATCTGTATACTGCCCCCTAATATTTGTTGCTCGAAATTTAAACCTGAAAATCAACAACAAATAAGTAAGCAGGAGAACAAATAGCTACAAACAATGAATGAAACTCCTGTGTAACGTACCCACGGCACGCTGCAATACTCACACATAACGAGTTTTTGGCTTCAGGGGTCCGTTACAGAATGCATTCTCGTTTTCCGGCATTAGGCAACCGGTGTCACTCCCAATGCTGTACGTGTTTTCAGCAACATTGATCGCCCTCATACTCTCTGAACATTCCGGGTTTGAGAAGCCATCATCGGTGGCGTATGGCGCTGGCTGTGAGCTGTAGGCACTTTTCCAGTTTGTCACATTGGGGCTATCCATAACTGTGCAATTAAGAAATTAAATCAGGAGGAGAGTCACTTGCACTGCACCCCACCTTCATTGATCAGCAAGAATGCAGACCAGGCACATTAGAAAGTTCAAATATGGCCAATAAACTCGATTGCCTAAGTCTAACTAATGATCCATAATCCATCATCTATCCAGTATGGGGTTGTGGAGTCCATCCCAGGCAGCATCAGGCACAAGGCTCTTAGGACCAAGGCTCACGGTGCTTTTCCACTGCTACCAAGAGCCAGGCTGTGCCGGAGCTGAACAGCGAAAAGATTTTCTAAATTTTTAAAATGATCTAAATGATTGTAAATTATGCAAGCCACACCCAACTCATACCCATGATGGCTGGGCCCTGGTTACTAGTAGGGCTGAAAGTATGGTGTTACAACCATCTGATTTGTCAAAATGCACGGAGACACCTGTGATCTGCATTGAAATGCATGGATCATCTAAAGGAGCAAAAAGCATATTCTACATTTTATTCATTGTTAGGAGTATTGCTACAGTATGTATTGATGCATTCTCAGCACCTCAAAATATGCAAATTTCCAACCTCCTACTTTAAAAATTAATAGCGAATGGCTAAGCGGAATGGACTTGTAATGCAAATTCATGCAAGCGCAAATTCTCGGCAAATCTCAGAGATGCGCGAACAAAAACAAGCACACAGTAAATCAAATGATGTGTAAATAAGCATCCCATCAGTTTTACGACACTGTTGCTCTTCAAACCCAGCAATACCATTACCGAGCTGACCCTTCTGCAGAGGAAAATAGAAGCAATCTAGAACTGGCTGTAACTAGTGTCTCTTTGCGGTATGGCTCAGGTTGGGCCTGGTTCCTGTTTGCCAATGGAAAAGCACTGTTACACAATACAGGCAATTTATAAATGCAAACTCATCCCACTGTATGTCTTTTGGCTGCAGAGGGAGACTGGAGGGAAACTGCTGCTACATATGGAGCCACGCTAACTGTTCAGACGCAGAGCGATGGTGAGGAAGCTGCTTCACTCTGCTGCCCACACTCACAGCTGAAGTACAGATTGCTCAAGCTCACTCAGTCCGTGTCCTGTTATTTTCAAGATGAGACCACCAATGACCTAAAGCTAGGCTTCCTCATCATATGTTACAGTATCGGAAACCAAAACCCTTCATGTAATCCAGTGAAGAACTTTTGAATCACATTTCCCAAAAATGTGTACATTTTTTTTTAGAAATGCTCTCTAAAATGTGTTCCATGGACTGAGTGAGTTTTGGAAACTTGCCCTTCAGTTTGGTTACAAATGTTATTTTTTTGCATTAAAAAAACATGAATAAAGGAAAGCAACACCTTGCATATTTTAAATAGAATGAGGCTGTAGACCAGAGCTGAACACCATACATAAATTTGGCTTCAGTCTTACCTCCTGTTTCTGCAACAATGATCTGCACTTTGACTATGGGCCCATGATCATCAGTGAAAAAGCATGCAGGCATCGGGACAGTGATGGTCTGTGAACTCAATCTTGCGACCCCAGGTGTATCGAAAATGGGCTCCGGTCTTTTGCTGGGTTTTGGCGGAGCTGGATGACAAAAATCGCTGTTTACTCACAGGTCTGGAAGACCTTTTTATCACCTTTCACGCACTGCTTTATTTACATTACCATACACCTCCTATCTAAAACATATCACGTACTTGGCCCAGTGATTTCCACACAGAAAGAAAAACACCTACCAATAATGCTCGTTGAGAATGCAACCTCTGAACTGGGCCCTGCACCTGCTCCGTTGACAGCAGATATCTGGGAATCCAGGAAATCTCACATTAGTAAGCTCTAATTACATGGTCAGTAAGCTGAAGATTCATGCACTGTTGTGCACAAGCGTAAGGAATGAAAATAAGGCTGTCATAGGCAGAACACAGCATAGCCATTCTGCACATGGTGTTGTAAGTCTGGAGGTCCTGTTAAAACACAATGCTGTGCATTCTGGGTAAACAAACCCTCATGCTGTAACGTTGTCCACCCATAAGGCCTTCGACGATGGCGGTGATAGTTTGGTTTTTTCTCTCGATGACCCGCAGGCTGGGGATCTCAAAGTCCAGCTGGTCCTCCTTGTAGACTAAGGCTCTGTAGGCACAGATGTCACCGTTGGGTTCTTCAGGTGGGAAGAACGTCACAAGCACCCTTGTCACATCATCTGGGATTATGTGCAGGGTTAGGTTCTTCGGGGGGTCTTTGGGCTCTGTTGAAATATTAATAGACCATGTAGGAAGGCCGCTTTTGATGTTGCAGATATCTTACAGACTGCCACTGCTTAGTTTCCACCTTAAAAAAAAACCAATTGTTTTTCTCCATTACAGACATTTTTTGCATTGAAAAAAATCCTTTTGTTGATTTTATCCCCGTTTGGTGCTTACCAATTTCCGGCGTCCTGATGTAAACTGGATCGCTGGTTTTCCCAGTCAACCTGGCCTCAGTGAAGTCTCCCGTGAATGCCGTCACTGTCACACAGTACCAGGTAAAGGGTGCGAGGTCCGTCACCTCCACCTCATTTGTTTCTTCATACCATCTCACAAGGGTTAGGTTGAAATGTGGCCTGCTCACCTGCAGGAGACAGGTGAGGACGTCAGGACATCAGTCACCTAGATCACGCGTTTAACTACACGCCAGACATGTCAACAAAGCTACAGTCAACTGTTTAAAAAAAACAGGACCAGCGTGAGGACTTTATCTGCTTGAATGATGTAATCAGATGTAATCATTGCTTCATTGTATGTTACTGAGCAGAGCAGGGCCTGATTAACATTCATGTACACATACACAGCTCATCCGCAGGAAGCTGAAGGACACCGCAAGAGGCGAGTCCCCAGAAAGATACCACCAGCTGAATACGGGATACTCAGTCAGTATGTCATCTCCACCCCCTTAAAATGTTTTGGTCTTTATTGGGCAGCTCACACAGTAGATTTCCTAGAGGGAACATTGGGCCCAGATGTAGGGACAGGTGGAAAGACTGGACAGGGCAGGGGATGCTACGTGTAATGATGTCTGGGAAATGAGTCTTTTGCTGAGCCTTGTACAGACCATGTCTCCCACTTCCTGTAATGAAAATCACCCAAGAAAGGTGACATTCCTCTCTGAACCACTGAAACCTCATAGAGTAGTGAGGAATGTAGGTCTGGAAAGGAGTAGAGAGAGGAGTTTTTTTTCTCAGATCTTGCAGGAAGTTGAGGCTCAGGACAACCACTTCATGCCGTTGTAGGGCAGTGCCCAAAGTACGGGGGAGAAGAAAGAAAAAACATTCAAAGGAGAGCGCTGGGGTGTTTAGAAAAACACATCAGCGGGACAGTTACTGAGCCACACAGCAGAAAAAAACTGTGTATATAAGAGACAGTTCAATAATCCTGACCAATCACAGTCAATTCATTAATCCTGAATAGGACAAGCGGTCACAGAAAATGGAGAGACAGATAGGTGGATGTAAGGTTATATAAACTCCATTAGTACTAAATGATCACTCTGAGGGTTGTTTTAACACTGCCAAGTGTCCTGTACAGGTGACTGGAGTGGCGGCCTCTTGGTGCTGATATGTGGGCCACAAAGAAGCAGTCAAGAAGGTGCTCACCGTGACGATGTCGACAAGGTAGGAGGTAGGTCCCGTCTGCACCAAAGGGGCCTTCCATTGGATTCTCACGCTGCTGGGGGACGCCAGAGCTGAGACTGCATAGGGCGGGTCGTCAGGATCTAGGGGGAGACCCGACATCCACACCATGCAGTCACTGCCGCATCAAATCAAATCCAATCCCTTTTATTGACACATCACTAGAATGAGTGAACTAGTAAGTGAATTTCTTGGGTCATGGGTTTTCTCTCAGCAGTGCAGTACATTAATTAAATGCAAACTGTACATAAATGTACAACAGTATACAATCTACATATGCACAAGGAGCAGTACTGCATAAACTTTATTATAGATTATAGAGATACTGCATTAACATAATGTTCAAAAGATGTTTTTACTGTCATTCTTGTGAACCCCTTCATCAATGCATCATCATCTATCCATCCATCCATCCATCCATCCATATATTGTTAGACTCACTCATAACAATCGCACACATATATAAAGCCCACTTGAAGACACCAACAAATTTGAGGGCCCATCAACATTACACCTACATTAACAAATGACCACCTCATTTGGACATTATTGTCAAAAAATCTGGAGGTACAGGAAGAAAGCAGCATGTAAGTAGGAGGCTGGGAAATCCAGGCAGTTTGCAGCAGAGAAACACCCAGTGACCCTCGCCGGTTAAACTCTGGATAATCTGGAGACTTCTGCTGCCTGTCTCCTCCGCCCCCGCCCCCCCCCCTGCCTCCCCGCCGATGTGTGATGTATAACTAACAGGCATCAGCCCCCCCTCACCCTTCCCCTATCACTCTGCTCGGGGATGTGAGCCCCATGGGCCCCCGGAGAGGCCAGGAGGTGTTGGACCCCCCCCCCCCCCCCCAACCCCCCCCGGCACGCGCCCCGCTGCCTCCCCCCCCCCCCCCCACACCAATCCCCCCCGCCGCGCCCCCCCCCCCCCCCCCCCCCCCATCAAGCCCCACTGCCTCAGGTCACTTTCACACACCCAAAGCTCCATTAAGGCCCCCGTCACGCCTGCCGCCACCAGCCCCCCCCCGCTGATAACTGCCTCGGTGAGAGCCCAGGCTGCTTCTCTGGCCGTTCGCTGATTTAATTATGCATGTCAGAAAATCCCAGCCCCTTGACCGAACCGGAAGGCGAAGACACACTAATGAACAGCCCATGTACCAGGAGGGTGTGGCTGTGTACCCTGATCACACACATTATACCAGTGTAGGTTCTCGCCCCCATAAAGCACCACAGCTGTGTCATCAGCGTTCATTTACATGTTTTTATTTATATTAGCTGATGCATTTCATTAAAGTAATGTACCACTGTGGATGCAGGGCCAGCCAGTCCCTGGAGCGAATAGGTACTATGGATTTTGCTCGAGGGCCCAATGGGGAAATAACTTGACCAACCCTGGGATGTGAACTGACAACCTTCCAATCATAGGCACAGTAGAAATCAGAAGAACTGCCCACTAAAGTTGGTCTCATACTGACACAGACCAAATCAAAATCCTTTAATCTAGCAACCTGCTGCTATTTGAGTGCATTATTGCTACAGAAGATATAAAGAACAATTTAGTAATGGCTGCGGAAAGATGGGTGACTGTGAGTTCCCACTCACCGCCGGGGGCTGTGTGCAGGTAGCTCCACTCGGAGGCATTCCCGTACCCCGCCCCGGTACAGGCAGACACACTGAAGCGGTAGAGCCGGTACTTGGCCAGTGGGTGCAGGACGGTCTTTTGGACACCCCCCGTGGCGTTCACGTGCAGCACCATCCCCGCTTCCAGGCAGCCGGCGGGGTCCCCCGCGAGGCAGGAGGGCAGCAGCAGCTCCAGCAGCAGCCGGTACTCCAGCAGGCGTCCCGGGAGCTGCCCAGGGGGGGCCCAGCTCAGGGTGGCGCTGGTGGACTGGATCTCAATCACCTTTATATCGCTAGGAGGCCCCGGGACTGAGGATGGTCAAAGAGAGGAGAACTTCATCAACAGGCCCAACCAGTGGCATTTCCTGGGCATCTTTGGGGTGAGGTACCAGTGTTTGAATTGTAAGGGGGGGAGGTTGATGGCAAAAGAATCATTTAAGGATTTTGTTAAATTACTAATGATTGGGTAAATTTGGTCCATTTTCATTGGCTCGGCAAACAATTTAGTTTGTATGGACAGACAATCTGTTTGGGTGGGCACTGCCCCCCCCCTTCCGCCCACCTGTAGTTTTTATCCTTCATCTTTACAAAATGGGAAGATGGTTTTTAACTGCCCTACCTAAGCAAGATAAAAGAGCATGAATAAAACTGTCCCTTCATCAGGTACTAATTGTAGGGCAGTCAATAAACTGAGAACAGTCCATTATGAGTTACAGTCTTTTGTAAATACTGTAAAATATTACTTAAGGAATTGATGTGATTGATGTGAACATCATATATACTTTTACTGTGAAGAAATCCCCCAGAAACATTCATCTATTACAATGGGGGGTGACTATGTGGTATCAGGCAGTAAATCAGTGTGGACCCCGTGACCCGGGGCACAGAGAGGACACTCAGGGTCACAAAGTGCCGCTGAATAAAGCAACACTACATCGGGCTTGGAACTAACCACCACACTGGGTCAGGTGACCAGAGCTTGAGGCCTTATGAAAACACACTGTGTTGCCTGATTCGTCCCGATCTCGCTGAATTCTGTACGGCCAAGACCTCAAGTATAGGGAAGATCTGAAAAAGGTGGCCCGTGCATGTGAAGAGTGAGACAAACTCCTTGTCACAAAGGTCTGGCATAAAAGAATAGGCCGTGGCTCAGCTCCAGCAGGGGCGGTGTGACTATCACGCCAGCTTCATCGAGTCACCGCCTTTTCCCACATATTTCCAACCAGAACATCGGGGGGGATGGGATACATTCGGGTGGAATCGGTGAAGCAGATAATCAACAGAGCCTCTTCTCCGAGAAGAAGAAGAAACAGGAATCATGGGAAGATATTAGCAGAGCAACATTAGCAAAGGAATGTCTCCTGCATTCTTCTCAGGACTGTGATGATTCTGCTGATCCTCAGAGGTCACATATACAAGCAGCTCTCTGCTCGAAATGGATCAATTAGGGGGACGACACGGCATTCCAGCCGATTGCTACCAGCACATGCGAATCACAGACATGCCGGCAGTACCTGACTCAGGCTGTGTGCTGACATTGCAGGACAGGTCTACCCCTGGTCCAGCTGAATTCACCGCCCTCACACGAAAGGTGTAGTCTGTGTCAGGCTGTAGACCACCGATGGTGCTCTGGTGCGCAGGGAGATTCAGCTCCAGCTCCTGGCCACTGAACTGGACCAAGTAGTGTGAGATTTCGCCATTGGGCTGGTCCGGGGGCTCCCACTCCAGGTATACAGAGTCCCAGGTTACCCCAATACAGGAGAGATTCCCAACCATGCCTGAAGCTGGAGGAAGAAGAGAGATCCACTATAACTGAAGAGCGAATCAGACACCCAGTTAGGTAAAACAAGGGTTTACCTGTTTGATTTGTTGTAAATGTGACAGGATTGCTGTACTGGTCTCCATTCCCAGCCCGGGTGAAGGCGCTGATGCTGATTTGGTACAAGTGGTGAGGCCTCAGCCCTGTGAGCTGGGCTTCAGTGACGGGCCCAGAGGAATTCTAGGAAAAGAAAGACTGAATACTCAGAATCCATCCATCCATTCATCCATCTTCTAACCACTTATCCAGTGGCATTTAGCCTGTAGCCTATCCTGGGAAGCACAGAGCATACGGCCGGGGACACCCTGGATGCCTGTAAGACCATGAAAATTAACTGCAGGAAACCCATGCAACAAGACGTGCAAACTACCTGATTCCCCATAAAATGTCTGCATAAAAGGTGTCACGCTAAAGACCCAGGAAAGGCCCAACCACCTCACACTTGCAGCACCTGGTACATCAGGGTTTGGCTGGGGAGCTCCTGGACCTGGAAGCTGTAGAACAGCACCACCCCATTGGGCTCCGGGCTGGGCCTCCAGGACAGCCACACGGAGTCAGCTGTGTGGTTCAGCACGTGCAGGTCCCAGGGGGGGGAGGTCGGGGCTATAGGAACAGAACCAGGACATCAGCCCATTCAGCTGTGTGAAGGGGGTCAGCCAAACTCTAGTCATAAGACTACAGGCTGAATTGAACTGACCTCATTATAAACATGTGTGATGAAGCTGAACAGTGCAGAGTACAGGTCTAATGACTGTGATAGACAGCAGCAAAGTAACATAAAATGTACAGATAACCACACAGCAGTTATAGCCAAAATGATGCCTCAGGAACTATTTGCTGTATTTTTTGAGCCCACTAGATGGTGCCCGTGGTTTGTTCTGAGGCATGCTTTGAGGTCTGTTTGGACAGAGAACACCATCTAGTGGGGTCAGAAAATACCACAAATGGTTCATGAAGCATAATTTTTGCCATCACTACTGCATAAAAACAACCGTGCACAGTGAAAGACAACACGTGAAGGCACAGTGCAAATAACGTTGTACGAAACCGAATAAATAAATAAGAAAATGCTATTCTAAATTAAGAAGGGATACACACATGATGTAGTCTTACTTAGTTTTGTGTCACTGTCTGTTTTGAAATGTCTTCCTTGCATGACAGCTGTAACGTTCGGCCCTGGCTGTCATGAGATCGCCGACGTTGGGTGATACTGACCTGCTTCGTCTGTGTGGAGCAGAAGCTCGAGGTAAGGCCCCACACCCCGCCGGTTGACCGCTGCCACCAGCACGTTGTAGGAGGTAAACGGCCGCAGGCCGCCAAAGGTGAGGCTCCTGTTGTGGCTGACGGTCCGGTTGGTGCCGTCGGGGCCCTGAAGCTCCACGATGTACTCTGTGATCAGGCCGTTGGGCTCCACGGGGGGGAGCCAGGACAGGTGAATAGAGCGGGAGGTGATGCTCCAGTCATGGTTAATCACCGGGGGGGATCCAGGCACTAGGGGAGACCGGGCAGGACAAAGGACAGAAGACTGGTTGGTCTTCTCAGTCTCAACCCTCACAAAATATCACCTTGTCGTCCCCCACCCACCTTGCATCATATAAATTTAATAATTTTACATATTCAAGGGCCCCTGTAAAGTGCTGGGCCCCCTGAATGTGTCAGGGTGTTTATGCCCCCCGGATGCCCCTGTGCCGGGGCCACCTATAAGGGGGGAGAAAGGGGAAGAATTTCAGGGGCCCAGACACTAGGGAGCGACCGTGAGCATTTGGGCTAATTTTTCAGGGCCCCAGCCATGCCTTTGCGTGGCCCTGGTCACAGGTTAGTGGTGGGCGGATCGATCCAATTACCGATTAGGAAACCGGTCCCCATAAGGAAAAAAAAATGGACATTTATCACGTTATGGGGACATTGTGTCCCCATAAGAATAGGTAAACCCGCTCACACAGACACGCACACACAGACACGCACAAACAGACACGCACAAACAGACATGCACACACAGAGACGCACATCGCCTCCTCATAAACACGGTGGGTGCACACATACACACACACACACACACACACACACACACACACGCACATACACACTACGTACAACAATAAACATCAACCACTATACATGACATAACACACAGCACACTTATAATCACACAAGCGATTACTGAGAACTATTTACAAGCTGACATCAGTCCAACATGTCGCACTGCCCACCAGTACCTCTGCACTATAGTATTTATTTACTTATAAACTTTGCCCAAATTCTGTCCTGGGTTTTAACTAATCAATTTTTAAAAATCACAAAAACACTGAAAGGTAATGAAAATTAATTCAGCTTCAGCAATTTGATGATGCATCCACCTTAATTGTCAAAATTATTAATTAACGTTATCGATATCTTAAATTAAAGTTTTTAAATTAAAATTATATCAATATCATATTGGCGATACTTGCCCTGTATTTACTTGGTAATGAATTGATATCAAATCTTGTACTAATGCACACCACTATCACACGTATAGTTCAATACGGAGGATCTTTTAATGACAGGAGTGACTTCAGACAAATCGAGGACCTCAATGAGAAAATTCTCAAAAAGTCAAAAGTCTCAAAGCACTTTTCACCTGTGCAAACCTAAAGTTACAATGTTTGCATATAATTAAATTAACGCAGTCTTCCTCAAACGCGCAAAATGTCTCACATTTTCAGCCAATTTTTTGTCTAAAATGCTCAAATGGTCACAAAGGGGCCCCTCGCCAAACAGAAAACAATTCAACTCACAGTCATCACCCGTGGTCAGGTGCAGGACCGCGGTGCTGCGTTCCGATTGGCCCGCGGATGTGGCGGCAGTCACCCTCAGCAGGTAGTCTGCGTACTTGCGCAGACCACTGAAGAGCACGACCGTATCACTGGTGGTCCTGTTAATCGCGCTACCATTCCTGTGCGCTAGGTGCAGGCTCAGGATGTAGAACACCATGCCATTGGGTTCCAGCGGGGAGTCCCATTCCACGATGGCGGAGGTGGGGGTGACGGAGAGGACCGTCAGGTTCAGCACAGGCCCATCTGGGACTGCAGGAAGGAGCAGAACGGAGACGGCCGTGAGGGCGAAAGTCACAGGTCTCCAGGAAGAACTTAGTAAAAGCTTCATATGACGTATTATAATCTTTAATGACAGAAAAAATACTTCTATTCCAAAGAAAGCATACAGCAGAAGGTGTCACAGCAGACCTAGCGAGCATTGATACACTTTGCTAAGTATAATAAAAATGTTCCTAATAAAAATTTTACTAAGGTAAAAATCCAATACAATAAATATATTATAACATATGATATTATAATGATTATGGAAGCCTTTGCAGCAGTGTAGTGCAAATGCGGCTCGGGAAATATGTTTGCTGTGTGGAGAAAGATAGAGGGAGTAGGGGTACAGCGGGGGGAGGGGGGGGTAAAGGGAGCTTGCAAAAATCACATTATTTTAAGAGCAGTAAAGGAGTTTAAGAGAGTAAAGGAGTGCTTGAGTAAATGGTTAGAATAAATAAAATATCCACTGTATCTTCTCAAAGGTGTTTCTATTCCACTCTTCTTTCCTAGGGGTGATGTGGGCCTCAGTTAAAATGCTGTGTCTGTCATCTGAAGGTAGTCAGTTCAAATCCCAGGTGACAGAGCGATTTTACTGGCGAGCCCTGGAGCAAGGTCCTTAACCTCCATTTGCTCCAGAGAGCCTTTTCAATAAAGAAAAATGTACATTGGTTTGGATCAAAGTGTCTGCTAAATAATGTAAAAGTACTAGGCTTTAGAAGAGGTATCTCTTTTCACACAGGCTCTTAATGAATCTGTTCTGTTGAACAGTTAATTCCACCCCATTATCAGGGATACACCTGTGATTCTCACGGGTGATCTGAGCCAACCGCAAGACATCGCTCTAAGTCAGCTGACACAGTAAACATGCCAGTGTACATTCCCCGTAAAAAGGCGTGGTGTCACCTGACGAGGAAACCAATCATGCATCAAACATCTGTGTTAACAATCAGCGTCATTGGCACCCCCCCCCCCCCCCAACTAAGTGTAATGCCTTAAATACAACCAGAAGACTGACCTCTTTAATGCAGTGGAGGACTAACACCTTAGATACGACCAGAAGACTGACTTCTTTAATGCAGTGGAGGACTAACATCTTAGATACGACCAGAAGACTGATTTCTTTAATGCAGTGAAGGACTAACACCTTAAATACAACCAGGAGACTGACCTCTTTATTGCAGTGGAGGATTTACACCTTAAATACAACTGTAGATCTTCCTCTTCAGTGTCATTAAGTAACAGCCCGCTTAATTCAATAGACATTTAGCCACTTTAATGACAGGGAGTCACCCCAGTGCAGGCAGGGACAGTGTGTGACAGAGTTTCATTTACGGGCAGAGGCTCTGTGGTAGCTGGTGCACCTCAGGGACAGGCTGTAGGCCAAAATCAGCTAAGGATTGGAACCCGTTCCCTGAGCCTGGGTCCTGTAGGATGTGATGAATGTGTAGGCAGGGGTGCAGTCTATAGGCCAGTCCCATGAGTCAGCCCAAAGTGTCAGTGTGCCTCATCAGTGATCAAACCCCGCAGAGCCCATCTGGGACACCGAGATTCCTCCGGCCGTCCGGACCTCAGGCTACCTTAACTGCTCTGCTTTGCTAACCTGGCTGAGAAGCTCTATGGAAATAGCATTTATGATATGAACAAAACAAAGCACTTCACTCCCGACACACCATTTCCAGCTGCTGAGAAAGCAGCCAAACATGTCACATTAAGCCATAGGCTATGAAGTCTTTGCTGAGAGACTGGCACGAAAAACAGCCAATTAAATGTCAGGGCCTCTGATTAATCGCAATGCAGCACAGTGTCCTGAGACCAGCACAGGTGCCATACGGTCCGGCTCCTCCTGAAGACAATCTGTATATATTTTCAACCAGGAAATCTGCAGTCTATTCTACTTACTTCCAAGATGACTAAACAGCACAGCCTAATCTAAAGAAACACACATTCTGCAGGCTGTTTATTAAGTAATATAAACTAATTCTGCTATGACATACTGTGAAGATGAACCTTTTAATAACCTGGTAAAGGGAGTTACCTAGAAGCTTGTACAGAAAACGTAATTAGAATGATAAAAAAGTCCATTATTCTGTAACTAATGGGCAGCAGCAAAGCAGGTGGGTAAGCAGGTGTTTTACACATTCTCCCGTAATGAAAATCAGCCCTACAAAACAGCACTGGCTGAGATACGCCTACTGGCTGAGACAGGCCTACTGGCTGAGACACGCCTACTGGCTGAGATACACCTACTGGCTGAGACAGGCCTACTGGCTGAGACAGGCCTACTGGCTGAGATACACCTACTGGCTGGGACAGGCCTACTGGCTGAGATATGCCTACTGGCTGAGATAGGCCTACTGGCTGACACAGGCCTACTGGCTTAGGCCTACTGGCTGAAACAGGCCGACCACCTGCTGTTATCACAGCCGCCATCCTAACCCCCAATTTACCATCCTCCGCAGTGGTGAAGCGGAGCACCTCGCTGCTCTGGTTCCCATCGCCCAGACTCGTGCTGGCGTAGACGGCCGCGCTGTAGTTGGCGTACTTGCGCAAGTGCTGCAGGGTGACTGAGGTGGTGGGCGTACTGAGATTCAGCCAGTGGGTGGCGTTCCAGAGCTGCACCGTGTAGAAGCGGATGATGCCATTGGGCAGCAGAGGTGGGCGCCACGAGATGGACACCTCCGAGGAGCCTATGCTGTCGCAGCTCAGGTTAATAGGAGGGCTCCCAGGGACTAAGAAGAAGGGCAACAGATAGAATGGTTGTTATCAACATGGGCTTGTGAGCAGACCGATTTGAAACACTGCTGTGAAAGTGAGTAAAATTATAATCTCTGGTTAAATGAAGCATTTATCAGCCAAACAGTAACAGAATCATAAAAATGAAAAACACATTTTTGAAATCCATTACTTCAGGGGGGCGAAAATGCATTTTTTTCCCAGAAACCGCTTTACAAAGTAAACATAAAACAACATAATGAGACACCCTTAGCACCACAAATAGCAATCTGTCTTTACGCAGCCATCAGTGAACAGTTTAATGTTATAAAAGGACTTAAGTGGATTGTTTTCAGTGAGGAAAATATATTAGTGTCAACAAGACACAAACTAATTTCGCTTTATACACACAATTAACAGTGATGTTAGGTAGCTAGCTATTAATGTTAAGTTGCTCAAATTAGCCATATGAAGTAATCCATACAAACAACCTTCATGACTGCAAATGTTAACTAGTAAAACATAAATACTAGTTATATTGGTCACTTCAATAAAACATGTATTCATTAGTCAATTACGTGTCAAATGTTTTCAGTAGACAGACGAGAATGGGCATATTCCATCTCAATATAGTAGTCAAATGCAACCACTGAAACAACTTTCTGGCAGTCATTGGCTGCTACACACCACATAAACAGTCATACATGTTGCCATAGGACATATACAGTACATCACTAATGCAATGCAATTGGGAAGCTGGCTTTATATATTTGGCTTAACAGACCAAATGTGTAATTCTGAAGGTAACTCACCATGTTCACCACTCAGCACCTCCAAGACTGCAGACACCTGGTTTCCATGTCCGTACTTGGTGTAGGCTCTCACAGACACATTGTAGAACGAGTACGGCCGTAAACTCTCTAGTGTCACGCTCGGCTTTGAAGTGTTCATTGACATGTTCATCGTTGAGTTCCCATACAGTATTTGGTAGAACTGGATGATCCCATTAGGTTTCTCCGGGGGGGACCAGGTGACAGTGGCAGAAGAGAAAGTGAGGTTGGACACGGCCAAGTGAATCGGGGGAGAATCAGGTTCTGGGAGGCAAGGATATGGAGAGGTCAAGTATAACAGAATGCACAAGCAATGTTTCAAGATTGCTAATCACCAACATACAGGTCTACTCCAGTGCTATGCTGGGGTGTGCTATGGAGCGATACACATACCATCTTCAAGGGTGATAACGAAAACATCATCCACCTCCGAAAGAGGGCTCTCCCCTACTGCTGTGGAGGCAGCCACTCGGAGCTTGTACAAGTTATACTTTTTCAATCCTACATAAGAAGAATATTCTATCACTATAAAATTTGCTGATATTTAAAATAGTATCTTTCCCATGGAAAATACAGTAGCAGATTCTAATACAGAAAATGTGAATTTGGCTCAAAGCATGCCTTAAAACAAACCAAGAGCACCATCTAGTGGGGTCAAAAAATATAGCAAATGGTTCAAGAAGCTTCATTTTCAGCCATCACTAGAATTTGGCTTGACGTACTGTCAACTGAGCAATATTTCTTAAATCACCTGTAAGGACAATGCTGGTCTCATTGGTAACACTCCGGAAGGCCTCCTTAGTACCCACATCTAGCCAGTAGAGGGCATAATAAGTGATTCTGCCATTAGGGCTCAGAGGAGGTCTCCATGTGACCAGGATAGAGGTTGAACTTATGTTCTGGTACGAGACGCTCATGACCGAGCCGGGCACTAAACAAAAAGATGACAGGAAGCAGGTTACCCATGACCAGTGGAAGCTCGGACTTTCTCTGAAAAAGACCACATGTTTCAAAAACTTTACCCTGCTCCCTGGTTATCGCTGTGATTTCGGTGAAAGGTCCCTCGCCGATGTCAGTGAAGGCAGACACTCGGATGGTGTACTCCGTGAAGGCACTGAGGTTCCTCACTAGGTAGGAGGTCTGATTGGCCAACATATCCACCATTTTCAGTGTTGACCATGTTACTGTCAGAAACAACAGAACAACATGTCACTCTGTCACTCTTTCTGTTCCCTTCAGTCTCCACTCACTAATACGGTGTGAAGCTACAAAGTGCGGGAACTTAGGAAAATGAGAAATCATTGGCTTTCTTAGTGTAGGGCATCAAATGTGCTAGTCATGACAGGAGAAATCAGACATTTGTGCTTGGCGACCACAGTGGTTATAAATAGAACAAGAAACAACCCCCTACAGCCCCCTAAAGTGGCCATAATGGGGGTGACATTAATGGTGAAGTCAGAAGTGGGCAGGGTCCAGTTAATGGGTTCTAGGGTCCAGAGGTGCCAATTTTAGCAGCTTCTGTGCCAATGTGAGGAGTGATAGCTGAGGCTATGTCCACATTTTTACATTTTCCTTTAAAAACAGACATTAGTCTCCATTTTCACCTTTCATCTACAATTTTGAAAACTTAATTTTCTTCTGAATGAGTGAAAATGTATACTCTAAATGTTGTTCTTTCTCATCACATGGCCCTTCCCTGATTTTATCCCAGTTATACCCGCTCATTGTATGATTGTTCAACTGGTCACACTTCACAGAAGTAAACAGTAGTGATGGTAGATGGTGCTCTTTGTTCAAAAAAGGGCTCAAATAAATGCCTTAAAGCAAATCAATACCACCATCTAGTGGGGTCAAAAAATACAGCAAATGGTTCATAAAGCTTCATTTGGCTGTTACTAGCAAACAGTATTCAAGCTTGGCCCAAATGGAGGAGCTGGTTTCAGTAGTGCTGTCAGTAACAGTGTGTTAGTGCAGCTGTTGCATATTTGCGCAAAAATATATTTATCAGTGACTGTGTCAATGTGTGCATGCCCAATTTAGGGTAATAGCTACATCATGTACATTTTTGCTCATTTCATCGTGTGGTAATACTTTTCAAAACAATGTGAAAACACTAAGTGGATGGAGATCGTTCTTGTTTAAAAACTCAGTTTCTAAGCAAAACATAGCAGAGTGGATGTAACTTGACAAGACGCTAATTTCACACAGAGCAAGGAAGATGGGGTGGGTAGTCTCTGCAACGTACCATTGTGAAAATCTGCATCTTTCAGGCCCTGAAACAATGACAAAACAGTGATCAAGGAAAGCCCTAAATTCTAATTATAGAAGAGTGTTCACTGAATAGTTGCTATGTCAGTTTGACGATTACAACCCCCTAAGAGAGCAGCGTGGTAACTCAGTGGACAGCGCTGCTGCCTCACTTCCTCCATGGTTGTGGATTTGAATTCCCTTCCCACTCTGAGTGTGTGGGCTTTGCATGTTATCCCTGGGTACTCCAGTTTTCTCCAGTTGTCCAATGACATGTAGCTAGGTTATGTAACTAGCGTATCTGAATTGCCCTTGTTTCGCAATTGTATGTGTGTGTCTTGGGATTGACTGGCATCTCATCCAGAGTGTAACTCAGCCTTGTGCTCTGTGCTGCCTTGGACAGGCTCTTTGTACATTGGGGAAAAAAACGATAAACATACATTCAGAATAGGAATTACAGGTCTTCCCAAACCTAATAGGAAGTTACCTGCTCCCATCCAATCAGGGTGATGTTCTGCACCACTGTGCTATGGTCTAAAACCAAAAGGCGGTACTTGGTAATGAGTCCGTTGGGTTGGCTGGGACTCGTCCACAACACCTTCAGTGATGAAGAGTCCACTTCGGCGGCCGTCAGATTGCCAACGACACCCGGAGCTGCATACCCACACAAACGTCCACACAATGGCACCATTTAACTCAGATAACAATAGCTGCAACAAGCATACCTGACACATGGTTGATTGCTTAATTGTCTACAGACACTATCTACTGGAGAATTCTCCACTTTGGGGGTTTTTTTAACACTAGGGAATGATAGAACTCCACACAGATAAAGGAAACACAGCAGTTCTTATGCGTCTAATGCTCAGATCTCTGGGTAATGTATAATACTCACTGTCTGCGAGAGTTGAAACAGTCACTTTTGCTACTGGGCCCAAAGCCCCCGCAGACTGGGCCGCCACTGTCACACTGTAGTTTGTGTAGGGGGTCAGACCCGAGTACGTGAAATTCACATCAAGCGTGCTGTCACTAGAGACAAGTCCTAGAATTTAAACACAAATGAGAAACTCTGAAGGTCATAAGTTACTACAGTTGGTCCGAAATGTTCTACCTTAACCTTTTCGCAGGCTCACTGGGAAATTAACTACATCACTACAGTAAACTGGATCACAGTGAAACCCATTTAAACTATGCATATCATTTATATAGATTGACAACACATCTGCTTTACGAAACCATAAACTAAATTGTTTTTTTTCTTTTTTTATGGTGTTGTTTTATGGAGAAGCCCATCATAAGTAACATTAGGACACCCCAAGCACCTGTAACTAGCTTTTCTCCTGAATTCTGTCTCACCTGAGGGCTCGTGGAGCTCGAGGACATAGCTGAACCGTCCTGTTGCAAAGCTAGGAGGGGACCAAGACATCGACAAGGAGCTGGCAGTGATGTCCCACACAGAAAGGTTCTGGGGAGGGTCCACGGGACCTGCATTAGGACCATAGGAGGCAGTTTGAGGCTGGCTATTTGCAAAAACATTGATTTATTGCATATATATTGCATATTTATCACTTATCGCTTATTGCATTGTTCTTTGCCGTATTGTCCCCCGTGCCCCCTTCCCCCCCTTCCCCCGTCCCCCCTCCCCCCCGCCCCCCCGCCCCCCTTCCCCCCCCTTCCTCCCCCCCCCCCCCCCCCCCCCCCCCCCCCCTCCCCCCCCCCCCCCCCCCCC
>JAABNY020000063.1:26788476-26802182 GCA_015164015.2 Brevimyrus niger | reverse complement strand
CCCTTGCCCCCCTTCCCCCTGGCCCCCCATCCCCCTGCCCCCCATCCCCCTATCCCCCCATTCCCCTGCCCCCCATGTCCCTGTCCCCCATGCACTTGTCCCCTGAGTATTATTATTCTCCAGTCTTTGTAACATTCCAAAATATTAGCAAAAAAGCAACATACAGGGATAATATTAAACCCTAAAGAAATGATCAAAAAAGTATCAATGTCATAAATGTGTGAAGTTCTGCACTTGGTCCAGGATCTGCCATACGGAACATACATGAAACAAATGATCTATAATTGTCTCATTACCAATCCATATGCATCTGTTTCTAGACAACCTGGGCCCATACTGCCACCTACTGGCTGAGTAGCACACCGCAGCACATCACAGGAGGAACTTCCGACCACCTGCCATCGAATGTCAAAGTCCTGACTCACCTGGCCAGAGGAGGCCGGCCAAAGCAGCAGCATTAAGGAGAAGGCTGAGCGGCAGCATGGCACGATACACAGCCAGGGATCCCCGCGATGGGCTGCATTTAAGCCCCGCCTCCTTAAACATGCTTCACTGCCGCACTGAGCTGCTGGGTCGGGCTCTCCGGCACTGACCCACACTTCACCAGATGACACCGTGAACCCGGAGCACTGATTCTTCTCACAACCGAAACCAGACTAACTTTCCTTTGGTTAAGAAGCAATGCAAGGAGAATGAACACTGGATTCCTAGAAGGCATTCTTCTTTGACATGGAATGTTTACACCCCCCACATTTCAAAACCTTTCTCTGGTCCTGGAACCGTAGCTATTCCAAAGGCAGGCTTCTGGCATCAGCCATTCTCAAGCTGCCATGAAAACACTCGCACTCACACACACACACACACACACACACACACACACACGTACAGACACACACAAAAACACACACACGCAGACTCTGCTTTTGCTTCTTTCAAGACGTGATGTTCTGAAAAGAATCCAACTTTTGCAAACATTACAAACAAGCTCCCTGTCAGCATCCAGTCCAGCCAGGCTCTGTTGCGACACTCATAGGAGCCTTTGGCAAGCCTCGGAAGTCCCTGGAATCTATCCAGGCCTTTTTTTTTATTTGAGCTTTAAGACACGATCAGTTTTGACAACCCAGTGGTTTGAGCTCCAGAAGGACCTACGAGTTAGTATTCAGAACACTGACAAGCCTTCCCCTCACCCCTCACCCCCGGCCGAGAGCTGGTAGCAAGAGGCATGCCCTCCGTTACTCAAGGAATGAGAACAGTAAGTAGTGATGGATAAGAGGGTGAAAGACGGGGTGATCCACTGCTTGAGTTTCAGGAAGCTGCTCATCGGTTCCACATTTACCCCACGCCAGCCAAAATACACAAGAACGATGTAAAGCGCGATTCAGAGGAGCTTCCACACATTTTGGCATGAGGCTACCTTTTAAAATAGCTGTGTACTTAAGATTTTTGGTATGTGACCAACCATCGATCCCATCCAGGGTGTACCCAAGCCTTGTCCCCTGTGCTGACTGGGAGAGACTCTAGCCCAACTATAATCCAGCTCAAGATAAGCTACTGATACTTGGATGAATGATCAAGCATATCCTTTTCGCCAAGCCTAGACAGAAAAAAAGAGCTGAGACACCTTAGCCCTCTTGATAACCGTTGTTCCGTGTAGCTTTCAGTAAAATGAAGGCAGGCCTGTGTAAACAAAGGAGGCCTACCTGACTCAGGTGTCAAGACCGCTTGGCCGACAGGTGGACCCCGGCCGCTGCTGGTGGCTGCTGACACCTGGATGGTGTAGCTGTTGTAGGGCTGAAGATCGTGTACCTCCACACTGATGGGCATACTCCAGGGGGACGGAGGTGTCAGAGAAGCGGGCGGATTGGCGATGGATGCCAGGTGAGTCTCCAAGGAGCTGGCAGTGCTGTTGGACAACATGACCACTGTGTCCTACAGGTGGACACACAGAAACACATGCACATATGAATGAAGCATGCTTCTATTTACACAGGTAAAGTAATGTTATACAACATTGTGCAAAGTAGGCTAGAAAAACTGAGTAACAATATATGGTGACAGTAAGACGCTGTGTACTTTGGGGACAAAATTAAGTACTTCAAAATGATATATTTTTAAGGTGAAGATTCCAGGCAATACCACTCACGTTGCAGTAAGGAAGAGCATTAGCCAAGACATCTTCTGCATTTATCTCCTGACTCCGAACAGTTGTGTTAGATTCTCCATGAAAGGTTTCGAGGATGAACTTGGTAATCATCCCATTGGTGTTCCTGGGCAGGAACCACGTTGCCCTGATGGATGACTGACTCAAGGCGAAGGCCGTGAGGTTGGTGACAGCGTGGGGGGCTGAGGTGACAGAGACATAAAGGCCTGGGTGACTTGGATGCTTATTTATTGAAATGAACGGACAGTAGAACAGAGACCCTCACCTGCTTCTTCTGTTGTAATAATCAGGGGCTCACTGAAGAGTCCAGAGTCAGCACTGTTCTCTGCTGCCACCTAGAGAGAATGAAAGAAAGCAAAATTCCATCTGCTTCATCATAACCAATACACATAATCCGTGTGTCCTTATGGGAAAGCAGGGTACCCCCTGGAAACACACACACAGCCAAGTTGGAGTCCTAATATCTATTATTGAAAACAATACTAACTTCAGATGAAGGTAGCCTGTGACCATGAACATGATAAGCAAATGGATGGGTGGATGGATATACCCATTTAATTCATAATTTATAACCTATTTTCTGTAACCATGTTCTGTAACGACACGGGGAGAACATGCAAACTCCACACCCATGGAGACACAGCGGAGACCCAAACTGCACCACTATGCTGCCCCATTATAATAATGTGCAACAGGAATTTCATTTAATCTATAAAACAAGCATACAATTGCTGTTAAAATTAAATTTAAAGAAATAAAAGGACAATTTCACAATATTTTAATTATAAATTAGTATTCCATATTTGACAAATGTTTCAAAATATTAAAAGACCAATTAAGTGTAACAAGTTAATGATGCATCAGTGGGACATCAGATCTTGTCTTTTGAGTTTAAATTAAGCAGTAAAATTTTAGGGAGTCCTGGAAACTACCCACCAGAGAACACCAAGGCCTCTCCAGGCCAGACCAGAGATATAATCTCTCCAGCGTGTCCTGGGTCTGCCCCAGGGCCTTCTCCTGGTTGGACATTCCCGAAACACCTCCCCAGGGAGCCGTCCAAGAATCATCCCAGACTGATGCCCGAACCACCACAGCGGGCTCCTTTCGATCCAGAGGGGACTGGTAAATTGAAAGCTTTGCCTTCCCACTCAGCTCCCTCTTACTCTATTACTGCTGAACACTGCACCACTCCGCTTGTCGATCTCCTGCTCCCTCATTCCCTCACTCGCGAACACTTTGATATTCACATATTGATAGGAAGCTAACTAACACACCCAGAGTCGTCCTACCTGGATGATGTAGGTGGATCCAGGGTTTAGGCCGCCAAGGAGGAATTGTGGGACATCTGACCCAGTCCAAATCGGAGTAGCACTGAATGTGGGCCAGGGACAGACCTCCCTGTACTCAATGATGTAGGACTGGATCATACCATTGGTCTCGTTGGGCATGGTCCAAGACAGGTAGAGGAACGTGGAACCTAGCTCATCCACTCGAAGGCCAGTGGGCACACCCGGAACTTCATGGAGGTAAAGACACAGTCAGGCGAGATTGACTCAACCATGTTACGTGACTGACATGTTAACAAAAATTAACTACCTTGTTGTAATATACATTTGGTATAAACATTTAGACTGAACCTCCTGTCAGAAAACTTGGGGGGGGGATTACTATCCCAAATTAAACTCTGTTTAAATTTATGAGTTTTAACTTTGTGGGTGATTAAAATACTAATTACCCCTCCATATCTTTTGTCCATGTTTTTCATATGATACTTTTAAAAGGTTTGCCTGGAATAACATTAAGCAGGAGGTCATTTGGAAGCACTGAGGATACGACATTGATCATAACGTGAACAAGTCACACCACATGATGTGAGCTTACACGTCTCATTGGTGGTGATGGATACAACCACGGGGGAACTGAAGGCGGACGAAGAGGCTACGGCGGTGACCGCCGCCGTATATGATGATCCCGGAGCGAGGGTCGACACATCCGCCTTTCAAACACAAAAGACAGGAATAAGAAACACAGGAACTGGATTCCAATCCACACAACTGAGGTAAAAAAATCCAGGCATTAATCTTGACTCTGAACTTACATTCAAACCACACATTGACAATGTTCTGAAGACTGCCTTCTTCCACCACCAGAAATATAGCTTGTGTAAGACAATTTCTTAACCTGGAAGGTGCTAAGAAGCTGAGGGTGCTTTTTTCTCACGCATAGACTATTGTAATGCACTTTTCAGTGGACCATCTAAAAAGACAACAGATAGATTATAACTTGTCCGAAATACAGCAGTAAGGGCACTTACTTGCACTAGAAGAGCACATTACCCCAATCTTAGCAAGACTTCACTGGTTACCCGTTTCTTTTAGAAATTGTAATAAAAATACGTTTAATAGTATTTAAAGCTTTAAATGGTCTTCATCTAAAGCGTCTTCATATATTTCAGTGTCTCACTAAATATGTTCGAAAAAGGTCCTTAAGATCATCAAGCGCCTGCTTGCTAAACATTCTAAAAGCAGAATAGCGAGAAGCACCTTTCTGATTTCATTGACAAAAGATTTGGAACAACTTGCCCATAGATATTCATCAGGCCTTTGTATGTTTAAAAAGCAGCTGCAAACATACTTTTTATCCTGGATTTTAGATCTAGTTTTCACTGCGTGTTATAGTCGGGTGTGTGTATGTGTGTGTGTGTGTGTGTGTGTGTGTGTGTGTGTGTGTGTGTGTATACATAGACATTTCATCTTAATATTATTTCTTAATGTTTCAATGTGTTCTTATTTTATTCTTATCTTGATTCTATTTTGTTTTTATTCTTTTTGTTGTATTATTTGATATTTACAGTCTCTGTAAAGCACTTTGAGCTGCATTCAGATGTATGAAAGGCACTATATAAATAAAGCTATTATTATTATCAGGATTATTATTATTACAAGCAGCTGAACACACCTGCACTAAACAATGGAGTTCGATTCGCATCTCATTTTCTATCACTGTAAATCACATCTTCTCTATTCTGACGACTTAAAATCAAGTTATTGACATACCTGCACAAAGACACAATCCAGGCAAAAAGCAATGAGGAGAAAGCCGGCAGCAGGCATCATTGGTGGGTTATTAGTCGCATAAGTCTGATATTCTGGGCTGCCCCCCTGATACAGAGGCGAGGCAGAAGAGGTGGGCCTCATTAAACATTTATACATGGCTCTACTTCAGGTAATAAGTAATGAGCCCATTGGTGGCCGCTGTTTACTACTGTTACTTGGAGTGCCACCTGACACCTGGTGGGGGGTGTGTTTGGGGGGGAGGGGGGTTAAAAGACCACGGTGTTCATAAAATGGCTGGTTGCCTTTGGCTAGAAAGGTCTGGAATACAAATAGAGGGGCTTGCTGCTCTCTCTCAGCCCAGGTGACTGCACTGAATGGGGGGGTGGGGGTGCCTATTAAATTGAGCTTTAGTGGCTGATAAGATCGGACAGGGTTTTCCTTATAGTTTGGCTATGAAGTGTGCCCCAGAGGGACTTTTTCTGGAAGCTTCCATGAAACGCATCACCAGACTGCTGAGGTCATCAGGACATTGTTGTGACCCTCAGACACAGAAGGCCAGGGACTTCACCTGCACCTGCCCGTCCTCCAGGCTGCTGAGCACCACAGCACCTCGTCTGGGGAGCACGTCCACCCGGTGTCCGTCCGCACATCCAGTCGGCATAGCCCAGCGCAGAGAGAAGCTTCGGGGGGAGACGCCAGTCACACGCACTCCCTGTGGGGGCCCGGGCTCTGAGTCCCAAAATATGGACAGTGAGTCACCAACCCAGAACCTACACTAAGGTGTATGAATACCCCAAAGTAACTTTCTCCCCAGGCATATGTAAAGTAAGCGACTGCTTAGGGTCCTGCGGCCACCAGGGGGCGCCCCATCTAATCATCCCGTCAGAATGGGAAGGAAGATGATAAATGACACCTGGGTTAATCTCATTTAGTTTAGGGCCCCGAATAGGTTTAGGACAGCCCTGTCCCTCCCAAAATTAATTAAAAGTACAGTGTGCTACTATGAGCTGTGAACATAAAATGAGATGAGAGACAAGGCCCCTCACCTGTGAGTACTTTTAGAGAGGCAGAGGTCCCACGGACCCCATTCCCAACCCTGTCCACAGTCACGTTGTAGCTACACCCGTCCAGCAGGCCAGAGACAGTATACGCCAGGAGCTCCTTGGAGATGTGGACCGTGTGGGACGAGGAGGCGTTGGAGACACTGAGCTCGTAATGGTCAAACTGGCCGGCAGCAGACTCCCACGCGATACTGGCGGAGGAGGTATCGACGTGGGTCAGTGACAGGGAGCAGACCGACGCTGGACCTGAGACACAGAGAAGGAGTCGTGGGGGCTCTGTCACAGCGTCACCTGTCTCACAGCTCAACCACCCCTCATTTACATAAAAACAAAGACAAATTCAACTGTAAAGCCATTTATTACAGAAAGTTGGTCTTTATTTATTGGTAAATTTATAATAATAATCCTTATTGCCCACAGATGTTGAAATTTGCCTTTGACTTTACAGATATTTTAAAAAAATTAAATACATTACACCACTGAAGATTGACAGTACGTGGTTAAAAAGCAGCATAACAAATAGCTTTTATACTCAAAGAAACTTGGTATCGATTCTTACGTTTGACAACTCGCTTTGACACTGTTTTACTGGTCTCAGACCCTTTAAAGGCCTGCAGTGTGAATTGATATTCTGTTCCAGGGAATAAGTCCTTTATTCTCATATTGGTTTCATGAAGGATGAATTCATGAATAGGCTTCTTAGCTGCCAACAAGCTGTACTGTATCTGTAGGATCAAGAAAGACAGGGAGGCAAGCGAGCAAATTAACATCAAAATCAAGTTTCAAGGACAACCACCTCAAGGTTATATAAGTACTGCCTCTATTATTACTGCCTCTTGAGAAGAAATAAAGTGTTATGACAGATGACCTGGACCTCACAACCCACTGGTTTGGGATGAGTTGGATAAGATACAGTAAGAGCAAGGTAGCCAACATGTGCCCAGACCGTTGGAGAAGCATTCCAGGTGGCTACATATGGAAGCTGGCTGGAAGAATGCCAAGAGTCTGCAATTCTGTCCTCAAAGCAAAAGGGGGCTATTATGAAGAGTCTAAAATTCTTGAAAATGTTGAGATGTTGAAGATGTTGCAATATTTGATATGTATCACTTCATTGTCTTGAGGTCTTTTACCATAAAGTGAATAATAGCTAAACTACAGACAAATGCATTAAAAGCAGATGTGTCCGGACATCTGACTGGTGCTGTAACTATAAAATGGGCAAATTTGTGCCCAGTCATTGACTTATTATGTCACTGTGTGGTCAACAGGTTGCCATCATGTATTTTTAAGTGGCTTGAAACAGGAGCTGCTGTAGCCTGACCGTCCTAGGTAATCACCATGGTGATGAGATTGTTATGAAACTTTAAGCGAGATGCTGAGCAGCCTTCTTCAAAAGGCTGCTTCAATCAAGCACAGGAAAACTGTAAATTGATAAGCGTGCGTGTCAGTTGATTAAAATCCTCAAAGAGAAAGTAACTGTGCCTCATGAAAAACATGCCACTGCAAGCTATTCAAAGCCTGAATTATTGCATAAAGATATTAACATGCCGAATTTAAGGAGCTCACCTTGTAACCATCAACAAACCCCCAAGGTGGTCTCCAGGTGACGTACATGGAACCGCCATCCTGGTCCACAAAATCCACAGACTCCGGGACAGCAGGGTCTGTAACACAGCACCCCATCTGATCTCACAGCACTACATATTCTCACAGTCATTATCTTTTCATAGTGTGCCACGAGTCACGGAACTGTCAATCATGTCATGCTATTACTCACCAAGCATTCATCAGTCACTCAACAACCCATCGCCAGTCACATTCAAGAATCATTCAAACAAGCTTCAGCTCATGTATGTTCTGTTTCCTATTATGTTTCCATGTTTTCCTAATTGTGTCACAAAACCTGCATTAGGATGGAGCCTGTTTGGCCCCTTCTGTTCCAAAAGGGGGCAGTATAACATAACAGAAAACCCTTAAGACAGAACTAGTATAACTATGCCTGTTGAAATATACCAGGATGGAAGAAACCACTCACTTGTTGTCACATTGACAATGGCTGGGAGGCTTCTTCTCATTCCACTTGTGCTGATGATAGAAATTCTGTAGGTGGCCCCAGATAAAAGGCCATCAAACATATGCATTCTGTAAACGGAAAGTTTTGGAAAGATGCAGTCAATTGAGAATTCCAGAGCCAGAGATAAGATACATGGGTAATCCAATGCTTCGCTATACAGTACCACACAAGGGTTTGGACACATACGGAAAATCAGTTGTTTTTCCACACAATAACCCTAAGCACACCTTGAGGTTATGCAGTAAGTGTTATCTGGAGATGAAGAAAAGACACGGAGTGTTGTGACAGACGACCTAGCCCCCAAAACCATCCAACCTAAAACCTATAGAGCTGGTTTGAGATCCAATTCAGTTGGATCAAAAAGTAAGAGCAAGGTAGCCAACCTGTGCCCAGAACTTTTGGAGACTCCATCAGGACTGTTGTGGCTAAAAGAATGCCAACAGTCTGCAATGCCGTCATCAAAGTAAAGGGGGGCTTCCTGAGAACATTTTGAGAGCTGAAGACTTCTCTTGGTCATTGCAATATTTGCTCTGTATTACTTCATTGTCCCAAGGCTTTTTATTGTAAGGTCAATAACACAAAAACAGAGACAAATCGTTAAAAGCAGGTGCGTCCAGATGTATGATTGGTACTGTACCTCCCTGGTGCTGTGATGAGTCCATGCCTACCTTTGGCCTAAGTCTGCAAGTCTTTTCTGTTGGTGAAAAGTTCCGTTCATGATGGACACTATGAAGCCATCAATGACACCGGGGGGCTTCGTCCAGCTGACCGTGACAAACGTCTCATTCTTATTCAAGACCGACATCTCAACTATACTTGGTGCTGGAGGACAAAGATGTTGCCCCAGTTAAGAACATGTTATATCATAATATAATATAGCATTTTTGGAGTTTAGTCTACTAGCAAAGTCACACCTGCTCTAATTTGGAGGAACACCTGCGGGCTGTCTTTGAAGGACTCCTTCTCAGTCCGAACAGAGAAATTATACTCTTTCCCAGGTGTAATGGCAGTGAACACTGCTCTTGCATCTTTGACCTTCTGAGCCTGATATGGGGCAAAGATGTCGGCCAATTATATCCCGATGGCAACAAGCAGACCAGGGCCCACCTCTGACTGCTCTTACCCAGACGGTGTCGGCACAGTTGGTGCAGATCACTTCGTAGGTCTGCCAGCTCCCCTCCGCTTCGTTCCACAGGATTTCTACAGTTGCGTCAGACACCTTCCCAGCTCGGAGGTTTGTGGGCGGAGCCAGGCCTAGACGAGTCACATGATTATCAATATCAAGGAACTAAAGCATAATCAGCACTCAGCTATGAGAATATAATGATACAATTTAAAACTTGTGTGGGTATCAAGATACTGACATTATACCATTATATCGGGATAAAAACTCTGGTGATGCTTACATGTTTTGACTCCTTTAACCAGGTATGGCTCACTGGTCATATTTCCACTGGTGACATGCACAGCAAACTCATACACTGTGCCAGGCGTCAGGCCCTCTATGGAGATCTTATCATCCCCCCCAGACAGTGCCGTCCACTTGCTGCCCCCTCTGTAGATAACTTGGATGCCATCGAAAATGCCAGTGGCTGGCTTCTGGATGTAAAGCAGAGTGGAGTTGGCGCTGGATTCGTAAGGGACAGCAATCTGGACCTGCTTGGGCTCTAGGGGGGCAGAGTACAAGAACAGTCATGTGGCTGAGCTGCTCGAACATTCATTGTGCCAGCAAGCTGAAGTAGCAGCTTAGCGTTACTAAATCATCATGCCAGTCAGGCATCTTCAGAGGGTTCGGGAGGGAGGAACATACTTAATGTCTGAAGGATGTTCTCCCCCTTGCTCCTGTTCCCACTCTTCACTGCCACCACACTGATCTTGTATGTCTCTCCGGGAGTGAGCGCGCTCAGTTCGAAGCTCAGTGATCTGTTTACCCAGAGTTCCCTGGGCCAATCTCCAGTGGTCAGCGGCTGGACAAGAAGGAGGTACCCATCAGGCTTCACTCCAACTGGTGGGTGCCACCGCACCATCACATTCTCCTCCCCCACATCATCCGGCCGGATAATCACTCCACCCGGTGGACTGACCGCTGTAAGACAGAACATGTCACTCTTACAAAGCAGCCCTCTGCTTAAGCAGTTCTACAGAGTAATGGTGGTCATCACGAGTTCCAGGTTGACCGTATAGCCCATAAAATTTACTTTAATCAGTACTTGCCAGTGATCACTGAGTAGACCGTGTGGTCACAGCTCTCAACGCCGTGTCCAGTCATGGTCTGAATGCTGACCCAGTACAGGCAGTAAGGCTCCAGACCTTCGATCACTGCTGATGTTGTATGATTGGCCACCAACAGATACCTCTCTGTATCTGCGTCAACATCCACATAGCGGATCAGGTAGTGGTGGAACTGGACATGGTGGGGGTCCATGGGACTGCTCCAGCACACGTGGGCTTGCCTGGAAGTTACGTCCGTTACTCTGATGTTCTGAGGTGGACTGGGCCCTGAAGATAGAAAAGTAGAGAATCCCAGAGTCCTGTGTCTGAATTCATGGTGCATTATTGACATTGACACAGTCCGCATTTATTGTGCGGTGTGTACATGTGTGAGTGAACTCCTAACAAATTCACGGACATGCGGAAGAACATTCCCTGTAGTGCAGAAAAAGGGAACCCAGATGTCTCCACACTCACTTGTCACAACTGTAAGAGTGGAGCCCAAGACTCTTGTGACTCCGCTGAGGTGAGTCACCCTGAGGGTGAACAGGTACTCGTGACCCGGGGACAATCCCTGCACCGTCACTCTGGTCATGTTGAATGACAAGGCCTTCTGGTGGGCCTCGAGGCCAGAGGTCTCATCTCGGTACTGAATGGCGAGCTCATCCACGTCTGTCTTGCTAACCCAGGCCTGCAGGTCACTCCATTTAACAACGGCTTCCATCTCGCCAACCTCCTCCAACAGGAATTCAAAGTCTGTCGGTCCGGCTGGAACTGCAAAACATACAGTTCTGTTTACCAAGAGGGCAGCACTGTACTTTCCAGGTTGCTTCGGGGATTATCTATTCGACAGGGAAAAGCTGGGAACCAATCCGAAGCAGTATAGGAAACAAAGGCAGGGGACACCCAGAACAGGTCACCATCCATCACTGAGCACGCCCACACACATAATCACACATCATGAGCAATTTGTCTAACTGGACAGACTATGGATGGAAAATGCAGAGCACACAGGAAATCGTGGCAAATCAAAAATAGCTTGCTGTTTGCACAGTTACAGTTTTTCCTCAATTGCTCTGGCACATTTCATGAAATGTATTTAACATTCTCAAGAATATAAGAGCATTTCTCAAAATAGTTTATCAATATAGCACAACAATGCAATGAATTAGTCAGTGCCATCAACATGAAAAGTACAATCTGCATCATTTTAATCACGAGAGTAAAAACGTTTATATATACTGTCATGTCTACTCCTGAGCTCAATAAATCTGAATGATAGTTGGGTCTCTTTGTCAATGACTGATCATTTTTCATTAGTAACCTGATACTTATTAATGTCAAAGACACCAGTTTCAACATTGTAAGGCTCTACATCACTGTTATGTAAAGTTTACTGGCAAGACAGAGCAGTTCCAGGCACATGTAACTTCTTCAGATCTCAAGACACAGTACAATAGCGAACAAAAAAGTCACACAGCACTGTGTAACATAAAAACAGCAAAATGGCAGTACAACGGCAAACAAAATGACAACAAAATCACTTAAAGACGCTCCTGTACTTATGAATAAGATACGGTCCGAAAGGCCATTCGCAACTTGAAATGTTTGTAAGTCGTTATTCAACATCACTTTAAAGGTATACGCAAGTACAGATAACTAGGATGCTGGGAGTCCGCACGCTACGCTGCTGCGTGGTGGGAGTAGCAGCCAGAAGTCGTACCAGGCAAAAATGGCGTGGAGAAAGAAAAAACTGATGTTGTGGACAGGAAATGGGAGCCCAATGAACACAATTTGGACTTACAGTCCTCTTCGGTCATATATCTGAAAGTTCTTAAGTTGAAAGTTCATAAGTAGAGAAGCGTCTGGGAACCAAAAACACAGCAATGGTATATCACTGCAATTTAAGGAATATATTTTTTTTGAAAGCTTGGTTAACTGTTTTGTGTGTGGCGGCGAACATCATGATCATATACGTATATACGTATATAGTTTTGGGTGGAAAATTATTACAGTGGGAAACTACATGATCAATTACGGCCAAGAAGACAAAAGCAACTGAGAATGGTGCCAAATGACAACAAGTGTACAAAACAATTAGCATATATGTAGTAAAACATTTGGGAAATAATGTGAAGCAATGAGAAATGAAGAGTCAGAAGGGGCATTATAGTGTGCGAATTACAGGCATTGCTTTGCAAATCCTAATTGCCTTTTGGGATTTCTACAACTGCATGCAAAGGTTCAGTTCAAAGGCTTACTTCTGTAGTGACACATGTAGGGCAGGGGCATGTAGCAGAAGAACCCAGTGAAGTAGTAGCTGGGGCCGGTGGCATTCAAGTGTAAGGCAAAGCAATCTGTCTGATTGGGGGGCAACGCTGATGTCACAGCACTCTTCAAGCTATATGCAGAGCCGTCGCCCCAGCGGAGATCTCCTTCCTGCTGTAGGACATGAGTATTTCACATAAAACAAGAGAAGAGTAAAGATACTGGTTCTTGAACTTGCTGTAACAACTAAAGAGAGTGTCTGACGAAAAAAATATTTGCCTCTTAGAGCTCTGGCTACTGGGGTTTGTCCCAGGAGTATGAAAGACGAAGACAACATTATCACTTACCTGAATATCATTGAGGCTGGTCCATAGCAGCACTAGACTGAGGCCCTGGAGGAAGGAGGAGACGAACGCCAACTCCTCCTCTGTGTCAGTGACTAGCAGGTGAGCTCCAGGGGCAGCTATATCACAGGCCTGAGCCGCCTCCTGCCACTGTTTGATCTTCCTCGAGATCAGATAGCAGTTCCTGCCACAGTGAACCCAACCATCTGGGCACTGCGCTGGTGAGGGAGGAGCTGGGGTCAGGTGATGGTTCTCAAAAGCATATTCAGGGCTACTTGAGGATATCAGAGGCCAGAAGGACAGATAGACAAACAGACAGACAAACAGACGGATGGACACACAGACGGACAGACAGACAGACAGATAGACAGACAGATGGATGGACAGACAGACAGATAGACAGACAGATGGATGGACAGACAGACAGATGGACAGAGACGGATGGGCAGACAAACAAAAGATAGATAGATAGATAGATAGATAGATAGATAGATAGATAGATAGATAGATAGATAGATAGATAGATAGATA
>JAABNY020000063.1:26715583-26771672 GCA_015164015.2 Brevimyrus niger | reverse complement strand
GGCGCCCCGGGGCGCTCGCCTGGGCAGGCCCCGAGCGAGGAGTGGGGGAGCGGGAGGCGGGGGGGGGGTGGGGGGGGGGGGCGGGGGGAGTCTGCAGAGTGACAGAACAGGTTCAGGCATTTTACATAACGCCACGGCTTGCTAATGCACTGCACTCTGAGAGGTGGACAGCCCCCTCACTGCAGGCATGCCCGCTAAACCAACGAAGGACAATTTATCCAAGGGTAAATGATGGCCAAGCCTAGGTGACAAGTCCAACCTGGTCACAAAGACAGGACACCATGCATATATATATTTTTCCCTGCATGTCCTGGATCTGCATGACATTGGGAGCGGAGCTCGGTTTGTGTGGATCAGTGTGCTGTGGTTACCATGGAGATGGGGAAGCAGTCTTTTAGCACTGCTTATTAAAGAGAAGTCACATCTTGATGAGGCTGCTGTCAGCTTACCAAGGCCCATTCCCATCATCTAAGCATTTTTCATGCTATATCTCCTTCAATATGTTGGTTTTGTTTGAAAGAATACTTTTAATAGCACATTTAAGGATGTGTTGCCTCTATTGAGAAAAATGCCTACGATTGATCTGTATTTCTCAGATGGATGAAGGCTGAATGAAGTTAGATGAGAAGGCTGGGTGGAGGCTGTAACAGACCGGCAAAGAGGAGAGGGGTCATCGGGTTTGGGACGTGTCGGACTGCCTAAGAGCAGCAGGCTTAGAGATTGGCATGGAGAGTGCAGCTACGGGCACTGGGCGCTGGGCACGCCACGATGCCTCACTCCCCCTTTCGCTCTGGCACCCGCCCTGGCCGCACCATGGCAGCGGTAAATATTGACGCCGCTCCGCATGTGACCGCGAGCCGTGGCAGGAGATCCAGGCATGGCAGCTACTTTGGCGGCGTTAGATTGCTTTTAGGGGCAGGGTATGGTGATGCGAGATACTTGGGCTGGTTCTGTCTCAGCAACGTCACCTACTGAACAAAAAATAGCAGAGAGATCTGATTTCCTTAAGTATACACATCGTATAAATGTCGTTTGATCTACACATAGTCTACATATGATTTCAGTCAATTCAGTTTTCGTGAAGTTGAGAAGGAAGCACGGTTTGTGAATCAGCGACCCACGTTTTAACAATTAATTGCCCAGTGTTTTTCACATATGAAGTCTCTGCTATGTGGCTGAATTGGGAAGAGACAGGGGTATTGGATGGGAAAGGCTTGGGTGAGCCCATTTTTCAGGCGGGGGTGGAAGGGGTAGGTCTTCATTGTGGAGCTTCCTAAAAAGGCAGAGATGGGCAATCTTGTGAGCTGCCTCCCCCGCTACCTCTTTCCCTTCTTCTTCTGCCTGTGTGTGAGCGTGGGGATGCACATCGATGCTGGGAGATGCTGTTTTCTTGGCCTGCACAGCTATGTCGCAGCTCCCCCGTTCATCAAGTGCTATTTATGGCTCTTGCTTCTCTCATTTTCCTGTGCTAGACTGCAGTGAAAGGGTTCCATGCCTCTGGTGACAGGCTAACAGCAGTGGAGGGAAGACTGAAGTCACATAAACCGACTTGTAGCTGTTTATTAATAAGAAATTCAGCTTTCTGCATGCGACAGAAAACACATTTTACTGATTTTTAGGAAGCCAGTCGGAATAATTATTACATCCATCAAGCTATTTTTTATATTTCCATATAAATCTGAAGCACTGTACCTTCATTTACAGTGTATTTACAATTATAACATACAATGACTGAAAGGCCACATTTGGTTGCTGTTGACGACAATTATGACATCAGACCTGGAAACAGTTCAGCCAAATGGAGGCAGTTGCAGGCGGTTTCCATTATGAAATTCAGGTAAAGTGTGGACTTCCTCAATTCATACATAAAACGGGATCCCGCCAGGCCTGGGGATGGTGTTTCTCTATAGCACTCCTTGTCTGGAGGAAAGGGGAATAGGATGCGTCTCCCACTGCTGTTACATGACCAGACTGACTTCCCTCAAAAGCCAAAACAGTCCGACCCATTTTTGGTCTGCCGAACGCTCCGCCGGTCACTGTCGTTACTCCACAGAAAGACAACTTTATCTGAGCCCAGTAAACACAGGCTCATTGCCATGCATCAAAAGCGGCCAGTGAGAGCAGGAAGTGAATGAGCACTTATCGAGCCTCCTTAAACTCAGGCATTGCAACCAAATCATCTTAACAGGAGTTCAGGAAATACATAGCTGTATATTTGGTGTAGTGATATGTCAGAATCAGCAAATGAGCTATATTTAAAGTGTATAGATCTGCAATTTTAGATTTTACATCACGGGCCATCTCTGTTTTTCTGTTTCCCAGTCAACAGAATCGTCAGGCCAGATCTTTCAGATGGGAAGGAGAGATCCCTGCTGGGGATGAAGGGGGGGGGGAGGGGTCCATGAGAAGTAGTGACCGCGCTGCATCGTTCCGCTCCAGAGTTTGGTTTTAAGCCTGTGTGGTCTGCTACTGTTCTCCAGCGCAGGGAATGTGAAAACCGCCCAGGGAACGCGAGCCACGCTTTCATGGACATATATGTACGCGTGCATTGACATCGCTGCTATTTTTAGCCGCGGTCTGCTCACGGAGATGTCACAGTGATGTCAGCGACCCCGCTTAAAATAAATGCTTTGTTATTGTTCAGCATTTTCTGTCTCCTTTGATGCAATGTTTGCTTATGTTTACTTGCCTATTAATAATCCGTCTGAAGAGGATACTGTTCCGATGAAGCTCAGAGAACTGGAGAAGGGTTCGGGAAATTTGTACAGTTCAAATAAATCGGTGCGATCTGGTAACAGTCTGGGAATAAACACTTTGTCATGAAATGGAAATGGGAGATTTCGTTTACAGGGTGCTTCAAAAGACAGCGAGGAGACAGAGCTACGAGTTATGACATTCGGAGCGTGCGTGTGCGCGCGCGTGTAGGCACGCGACCCTATCAGCCGCGTGGCACGTTTCCGATTGGGAATGGGAGGGCGTGCCTACAGCGTAACGCCCCCCTCGCACACACGTGCACACACACGCACACACACATACACCTTCTCTTGCATTCACAGGTGAAAACTGAAAGCGGGCCGGGCTTGTCATGGGCTGTCGACAAATTCCACACGCTGAGAATCATGCAATTCAGGAGCTGCTTCGGCACATTTATGCTCTAAGCCTGATATGGCTGGTAAAGCATACCTATAAAACCACCTCTTCTAAAATTTCTTTTCTGTCTTTCAGGAAGCCCTTATATATTGTATTAAGAGTTTTATAATTTGACTCGTGATTTTTTTATTTTAGTTTCAGTTCACCATAATTATATGTATTTAGCAGTTTCTTCTAGGCGGTTAATTTTCTTCAGCCAATATTTTTTACTTACCTTGGTTATTATTGATATCTATATTTATTTTCTTAGTTGATGTTTCTTTCTCCAAAGCAATTTATATTGTTTAGTCATTTATGTGGATACATCTTGTGCTGGAAGAATTCAGGTTATGCTTTTTGTTCAAAGAACATCCAGACATTTTAAGATTTGGTAAAGGAACTTAAAATACATTCAAAGAACTTGTTTCAAAATACTGTGATCCAAGAAAACGACTTTTTAAAAATACTTATGTGTTACTATTTCATAATTTCTTCTGCTTGTTAAACATATCAGGGGATACAGAAACCATCTTAAATGTAAGAGAATTCCACTGCCTCTCTCTCTCTCTCTCTCTCTCTCTCTCTCTCTCTCTCTTTGTCTCTCTCACCAAATTCTACAACATCAGGTAGCTCACCATTGCTGTGCTATTTTTAAGCCAGGCTGTCTTCAGCTGTTGTCTGTGGCAGGAACGTCTTGGAAATGCAAACCCCCTATCCCCCCCCCCAGGTGGGGGGAGCTCTCATTGACAGTTATGGAAAGGTCTTACATGGTGAGATGCTGTACCCCTCATGTGTAGCAGTTGTTGAAATCCCTGGTGGAGTGTCCTGAAGCAGCTGCCATGCACAGTGACTTTGTGCTCTGCTCCCACAAGGGCAATATTGCATATTAACTAGAAAGAAAAATAAGCCCACTGGTGTAAAAACTTCAGAGTGTCAGCTACCAGCCAGACACTAGCTCAGCTGAGCTTAGCAGAACTTGGTGAGCCAGCAGGCAGCCTGGGATTTAGCTGATACGTTTTTAGTGAGAGAAAAGTCCAGGAACAGCTGAAAGGGAGAAGGGCCAGTGGCACCATTGATCTGTCTGACCCCCTGACCTGGGGCTGTCACACGCAGATCCTTCACTTTGCATTGCTGCAACCGTACTGTTAGCATGTACAGAGCAAACACCATTATAGTTTTTTATTCCAAGTTTCATGTTCTTAAATGTGTTGGATATCAGTGTCCAAACTAGTTTGCTTTACACAAATCTTTGGGCTAGATCTTAATTTGCTCATTTGAGAGAAGGGGACCATTTCAATAAAAAAACATGAGATGGAATCTGAAACTACTATTTGTGGCTCATATGCCAACAAGAATCAATAATCCCTTTGAAACATGGGACTAGATCATGTAAGTTTATCTCACGGGGGCTATGCCAAAGACTCAACAAGATTTCAGAGAGACAAACACAGGGGAAGCAGGAGAATTCACAGCTGCTACGAACAAGGGAGCATGTGATTGTTTGGAGGGGGGGTTGAGGGGGTCATCATGCTATTATTATCCCCAGCTGAAGCATATCGAGATGAATCGAATCACGGTCAGAGACCAACAGCCTCGCAGATGCTGTGAGATCTTCAGCTTTAGTGTTGGAGTTCACCTCACAGGTCCCATTATTGTGGTGCAATCTCTGCAATGTGCTGATTTGGAGCTCAGGGTCCGTCAGTGGATTTAGCATCATGACCAGAGGTGGAAAGTTCAGGTCAAGAAAGTACAAATCCAGACCAAAGTTTTGTTCCAACCAACCACTTGAGTACTATGTGACTGTGAGTCTTTAAATTCAGCTGGTTGGTTGGAACAAAACTTTTTTCTGGATCTGTAATTTCTGGACCTGAACTTCCCACGACCACATAATGCTGGCGCTGTTGGCCCCTGTGCTTTCCCTGCGCTTTTCTGGAAACAATGTGCTGATATACACTGCATAGCCCTTTGTAAAACTGACTGTAGCATTACTCACTGTAACGGGCAGATTGTCAGCTGCAGATAATGTGGCTCAGGCGAAGAGAGGCAACAATTCTGGGTCTGCCATTGTGCTGGCTGATGTTAATTTTCACAGCCTCCGTAACATCAAAGGTTGCTATTTTTATCAGTGCGATAGCAGTCTGCCTGTCTATTCTGAGTGTGCCACAAAGTATACAGTATACAGTAATGTGCTAAAGTCTTAGGCAGTCAAAGAAAATGTTTAGTTTATTAACTCAATGAGCAGTGATTAGCCATGATGTTAGTGGTGGAGTTAAAAAATACTTGGCTGTATCAAATGGTTCCTGCAAATCATGGGGTGACTTTAGGAGAGACTTTGAAATGGCTAAGCTGACACACTGTGGCGTAAATTTAATTCGTGATGAAAATTATTTAAATATCATTTTCTTGGACTGATTACGTCTTTTATGCAGTACTGTATCTCTATGGCGAAGAGCAAAAAATAGGAAGTTGTGACTCCCTGTCTTTTCAAGATTGTTATTGTGGTCTTTGTGATGATCAGAATCTCTCTAAAATTCCCCCTTCAGAGGATGCACTTAGAACTTCCTTTTGTGGGCTGAAACCTGTCAGCATTTCAGTCCCCGAGCCTAAGCAGCAGGCCTGTCAAGGACCCCAGGGATCCCGATGGTGTGTCATGCCTGCCTCTTGAATCCTCCTGCAGCAATAAAAGTGCAGCGAGCAGTCAGGCAGATATTAATATGAAAAGGGGGCAAAAACAGAACCTGAAAAAATTGAATTGAATTGAATCTTCATTTTCCATTTGCACAGGGACTTAAGAACAAGTACACTGGAGTTCATCCCATGGTGAACAACAAACAAGACTATAACATATAGATACATACATAAAATGACACAGACAGACAGACAGACAGACAGACAGACAGACAGACAGACAGACAGACAGATAGATAGATAGATAGATCAGAAGTTTAGTGTATTGTCCTGCACTGTTTTTATCCTGCATGTGTGAGTGAGTGAGTGTGTGTGTGTGTGTGTGTGTGTGTGTGTGTGTGTGTGTGTGTGTGTGTGCCCACAAAAGGCACAGGTTTGATTTTAACACTGAGAGGTTCCAAATCAGCCCTAGACCTCCTAGCTCCCCTAAACACACACTGTACTGTTACACAGTACAATATTGGTAGGGTCATTTCTTTACCATCCTTGACAAAAACTGCACCTTTGGTCCGCACCATAATCCTGTTTTGGATAAACAATTAGAAGATGGATGGATGGATCAATGGATTGATGCTTCTTTGCATATTTTCCGTACTTTCTAGTCTTAAGTAGCTCTGTGGCCTAAGCAACAAAGTTCTGGTGTGTACAACATAGTTATTCTATGCATGTAAGCATCATTGAAATGTGGTACATCTGCCCTGTGTGGAGTGAGCATAGATGGGACCTCACTGTGTTCAGTTTAGGGAATTGTTTTGAATTGTTGTTCTAAAGCAGTGCAAAATGTTTAAAGCAGTGGCAAGTAGCATAAACATTATGACAAACTCCAGGGGTGAAGAACGGTACTGCTGATTGGATAATGTGATGGCAGGTCTCACAGTGGCTTCCAATCAGGGCTTTTCCACTTACGGAGTATAATCAAACAAGCCCCCACCCCCTACCAACATATGGGCGTCAGCCAATAACACCGTACTATTGTGCCAAAACAAAAAAAAAGGTCATGAGACCACTCCAGAAAATTAGTCCATTATGCATTACACACTCAAGTATTAACCACAAATTATTGCAGGCACAAGTGAGAAATGATGCTTACCTATTTTAAAGCCTGCACATTACTTTAGTATTATACCTCAAAAAAATTGAACACATGGGTGTCAGAGGGGCACGGATACCCTGGCAGGTTCAGGGGGCTTGACCCATTACAGGGGCCTATAAAGACATAAAAATTATACACAACATTTGGCAGGGGCAGGCCAGTGCGACATTTTGTGATTGGCCCCAGAATTTCTAGCTACGCCCCTGATTGAACAGATTCTTCCACAGCAAATGTGAAAAACATACTACAAGGACTATTGTGAAGCGCATGTTAGGTGGGGTCTTATGTGTGTATTCACATGTAGACTAATGTCCATGGTGAGATTCAATGAATAACCTCTGTTTGAATAACAGAAGAGGTCCTGACTCAGTGGTAAATACTCAGATGCCTGAAATATGGGACCACCTAGTGTGCACCATGTCCCAGCTGTGCCTTGGGGACACTGCATGCTAACCACCCTCTGTGGCAGTGTGATAATGTACAAACATCAGGATAATGAATGCAAGGTTCTTCACCCCCAATGGAGAGTCAGCAAAAAGCAAAATAAAACTAAGGAGTAGTGAAACGCAAGATCTGTTTCAAAAGGAGAGGCCATTGTATCATATTGTAATTCATTGGACATTTGCAGTAGTAGCTAATGCACCTCTATTGAAAATATAATGCTGTTACAGCTTCAAAATTTCATATACACTGATCAGTCATAATATAAAAACCAACTGCCTAATATTGTGTAGGTCCCCCTCATGCTGCCAAAACAGCTCTGACCCATTAGGGCATGGACTCCACACGACCTCTGAAGGTGTCCTATGGTATCTGGCACCAAGACATTAGTAGCAGATCCTTTAAGTCCTGTAAGTTGCAAGGTGGGACCAACATAGATCAAACTTGTTTGTCCAGCACATCTCACAGATGCTTGTTTAGATTGGGATTTGGGGAATCCGGAGGTCCAGTCAATACCTTGAACTTTTTGTGTTCCTCAAAGGCGTGTACTTGGCCTGCAGTAAGGTTTAGGTGGGTGGTATGTGTCAAAGTAACATCCACATGAAAGCCAGGACCCAAGGTTTCGCAGCAGAACATTGGCCAGAGCATCACACTGTCTCCACCAGCTTGCCTTCCAATAATGAATCCACCTCAGATCCTTACACCTGACCATTTTTCCTGCTTCCAACATATCAAATTCAATTACTGACTGTTCGGTTACCTAATATATAATGGCGTCTGTCAAGGGTGTCATTATAATGAGATAATCAATGCTATTCATGTTAGTTGATTAATTGAGATATATGATATTTTGGAATGGCATGAACATTTTTTGGTTTCAATGTTAATTACCATTCATACTTTATCAATACATAATTTACCTCAGAATAATACAGGCAGTGTTTTTTGATCTGGGGAAAACGTTGAGAAAAAATGAAAAATAGAAATTTTAATTCACAATTGTTTCCACAGCCCTGACCTGGTTACACGATTTTAAGATGGATAAATAGACATTCATAAATGTTGAAAGAATGAGTCCTAAAAATTAAAATAAAAGTTTTCTCATTCCAGTTGATAGTTATTCAGACACTAATGTAATTTATCAGGAATTGTACATCCTCGCATATCCCCCAAGCAGGTACATTTTGTTTGAACCTTACTAATTACGTGGCGGTTTTCGTTATTAATCACTTTTATTAATTATTTATTTTATCGGCCGACAGTGACGTGATCCTGCGGGCCTCGTGGTGACGTCCCCGTCTTCTCGCGATATTACGGTGTGTCGCCCAGGCTCGCTCGGCTCTCCCCTCATACGGCCCGGCGCGCTGTGGGACGGCGGCAGTGCGGAGCGCACCCTCCCTCCGCTAGAGAGAGATCGGGAAGCCCCGGGCAGGAGGGGGATGAAGATGGCGGACGCCAAGCAGAAGCGGAACGAGCAGCTGAAGCGGTGGCTGGGGTCGGAGACGGACCTCGAGCCGCCCATCTTGAAGAAGAAGAAGACGAAGGTGAAGTTTGACCAGGGCGCCGTCTTCCTGGCCGCCTGTTCGAGCGGCGACACCGAGGAGGTGCTGCGAATGCTGGAACGGGGCGCCAACATCAACTACGCCAATGTGGACGGTCTCACCGCCCTCCACCAGGTCTGTCTGCCGGTCCTCTGAGGTCGGTACGTTAAAAATGTCCAAAGCGGCACTTGCTGGCCGTGTCCAGTCACCGCGCCCCGGCGGCCAGTCTCGGGCGAAAACGACAAAATCCGTCCGCGCTCGAGCTCTCCCTTCGGCAAAGCGAGCGAGGGAACAAAATAATACCAAATGATAGATATATGGCGCCTGACCTGCGGCCGTCGCCGTCGTGTGTCCTGTCAAAACATGCGAGTGTGCGGCAAGGGCGGTTCGGGCGGCGGCACCCGGCGGAGCCGAGCCACGGCGGACAGCCGCCTTCCTCAGGCCGGGTCGCTTCCTCTGCTGGCTGCGGAAAGCTCGGCCTCTATCACGGCAGGGTTGAATGGTTAACCGTCTCGGTGATCATTTCATCCACTTTTATTCGCTTACCGTTTGTGATTACACGGTTATTCTCTGTCAGCTGGCTGCTGGTTATCGCTCGACCTAGCACGTCATGGTTACACCTGGCTATTTTAAAACAGTGGCTAACTAGCTGTGCGTGAGCCTGCGCTATTTTCCCTCGTATGTTGTGATCTTGCTGCTGTTATGTGGTGTAAATTATTAGCAGAGATGTGTATATTTTATTCTTTTAAACAATCTTTACTCCGTTTAAACGACGCACCTGCTGTGTACCGAACACAAGTCGCTACTATAAACGAATTGGTAAAACCCAATTTGCGCAAGGTGGAGTCCCGTGTTATTGGCATTTAGGAAACTTAGGCGTATGGCTCTAACCATCACCATACACCCCCACGCATGGCGATGGGTGAGAATGCAGACGTCTAGCTCCGTTTTTGCGGTGGTATGCACTTCTAAAAATGAAAATGGGAAGCGATTAAAAAGCTCGCATGCATCATTTTGTACATCAGATAAGGAGGAAAGGCCGGACAGTGACGGAGCGCTTTTAAAGGTTGCCGATATGTCATTAGGTGCATGTTAGGATTGACAGATCACCCGGAAATAATTTTTGCTGGCGATTCCTCTGTATCTTTAGTGTGTGGTTCATCTGAATTACTGAAATACAATTGGCTAAGTTGTAGTTTTGCAGGCCAGGAGGCTAATGGTTGAATAACTTAGTATTATATCCCGCAAATACTGGGTATATAACCTGTGTCAAGTCCCTGCTTTCACTTAACTTTAAAGTGGAATTGTGGTCTCAAGTCTGCAGGGTTGTGTGTTTTATGCGTACCTTGAGTTTTGGATACATTTAGGTGTATGGATGTTTTCTGGCATTTCCTTATTTAGTCATGACCATGCTGTTTATGTAAATTCCTCAAATTTCCTATAGTGAGTGAACTCTCTGATGGACTTGCCCACCAACTAGGGCTAGCCCTGTGTTTTGTGCCCTTTCCACCTGGGAGATAATTTATACTCATTCTGATCCTACACTGGATAAGTTATATAAATCATGTGTTACTAAAATTGTTCATTAGCATTGTGCTTGTCAGCAATTTTTGTGTTTGTTTCTCAATTCCCATTATTGTGAAATCCATAGATGATGTGGTGTTTATATTTATGCTGCTGAGATACTCTGAGAGATCCTCTCCTTTTTCATAATCCGCAAGTGGTTGCAACACAATATTTGATCCAGTTCCGGAGCTGTTCACCATTGTGTATGCTTGGTGGTTCACAAGTCGTTGCCACACACACACTTTGCCTTCTGGGCAGCTTCCAGATGCCAAGGCTTCTGCAGTTTCAACTTGTTTTCCTGCCAGACTGGGGATCTAATGGTCAGTTTTCTCATAAAGTAGACACACCTTTGACAAACGTTGATTTCTGCGCTGGGTACTTTTTGAACAGGCTGCCGCTTTAAACAGGAGGGGATGCTCTGTTGAATGGGATCTGTTGACTTTTTTTGGAACTGCAACAGGCGAGGAGCAGTGCAGGGAAAGAATGCTTGAGGCTGCTGTCAGACCTGACCATCTCTGGAGTTGCATAACACTGTTCCTGTGTGCCTTATGTTTGTTTCAGACCATAACACAGCAGCCCAAAACCCAGCCCCATGGCATATGTGTATGAAGACGTGGCAGTCCTAGAATCATATGGAGCTCTTGATGGTGATTTCGAGAAAAGTTCTCTGGAATCTCTTTAATAAAGGCCAGCCTTCATTGTTGAGTCTGACTGCTGCTCTGGGGCCTGTCCAGGAAACCAGTGCATCAGTTTAAGAATTCCATTCTACAGTGGCATACCTGGCTCAGCATTGTGGAAGTTGTGGGATATATGAATATACTGGCACTACTTTATTTTCTGTGTTTAGGTAAAACAGGCCCATATAATGTTAATGTTTTGTAGGAGATAACATACTGATTACCAGTTTCATATAACCATGGTTTGAATGGCTGGGTGAGATAATAATCAGCTTTAGCACAAGTTGTAATGTGTGAGATTGTGCTGGTAAAATAAATTTAGCTATTACATTCAGGATACTTACTATAGAAAGTTGTGCTTCTGTCAGTAAATCGTTTCCGCATTCTGCACTTCTAGCTGCAAGTTAAGGTTCTCTGAAATGTAGGAGCAAGGCGTAATGGATCATGTCTGGTAGTTTTGCTCTGCAGACTGCAGTAGGGGTGGATGTACCTTGTATCACATAAGGCTGATGGCTCTAATGCAAAACCATAGAGATTTAGATGTTCATGTACTCAGCTTCAGAGTAGTTGTTTTCACCTTGAGGCTAAGAAAGTAGTTTGACTCTCAGGCTATAGTAACGGTGTGTAAATGTCACAGACTCGATGCTCAATGCCACTGTCCCCCCAAGCCTGACGGTGCCCCGTATTATAATTGTGGGTGTGTGGAATTGGGGTAGGATGGCGATGATTGTGTCCTATTGTCTGTATTTGAGAATTCCTCACGTGACAACAGACGAAAAAGTGCAACTGCACGGTGCATACATTCCTTGCTGGAATCTCGTGGCCTTGGCCCCCAGATCCATGTGACAGTTGTGTCACTGGCCACTTTTTGCTCGCTTCTGTTTGTGCACTTCGCCTAGAGGGGGTCCGACACTCTTTAGTGGCCTTTATCGTCCCTGTGCTCTTCCTGTTGGCAACTGTTGCTTTATTTAAACGCTTCTGCTAATGTTATGTAATCGGCATAATGGCTGGTGTGGCTCTGCTAAGTACTGATTTGTTATAAATGCCCTTGGGTTGTGTGTGTGTGTGGGGAGGGGGGGGGAGCAGGGTTCTTTTCCTTAAGCATTTTTAACCAAGCCTCATCTTAACGTATCAAATTGTTTTACCTGCTCACATAGCTCAGAATGAACAGAATACGTTGTCATAGACTTCGCCTGGAATTGATGCTAGCCCTTTAAAACGGATGGTATACCATCCAAATATGGTATAAGACCTTGTAGGTTTCTGGGATGTCTAGCAGCATGGATGCTAACGGTTTCTTTGGCACCCTTTGACATGGTTGCCATGGGAACAGTAATTTCGGAGGCACAGCTGTGGGATGAGGTTGTCATGTTTTGACTGCTTGCTTTGGTGCTTGACTGGGATGACTGCTGTTTGGGTTTTCTTCTCTTCTCCTGTCTCTACCCAGCTATACTCTACTGTTTGTGCTGCATGTGACCTGTGCCAAGTGAATCCATATTAATTGTGCCATGACAGAATCAGAAGATGAAAATGATCCCTTTTCTGGTTCAGGGTGCTGGTGGGCTCTTTTAAAAGCTGCCTTGTCAATGTTAATTAATCATTAATCTACAAGATAATTACATCAGTGTTTTGTTTATGCTTCTTTGGTAATGTGCATTGTTGCAATTCCACTCGTTCTTTGGATTGTAGGTGCTGATTGGCTCTAGTTGTCTTGTCTTTCCTTTCTTGATTAGTGGTCACATTTTCAGTGAACATTTTCAGAGTAACATGATGACAAGTAAAACCAGGCTTCCACTGGATATGAACTTTTCTGTATGAATTATCTTTATGAATTTTGTGCAATAAAGCAGTATTTAAAAAAAAAAAAAAATGATTTCCAATATTTCCAAATATGATAAGCATACCAACTGAAATGATCTGCTTGACCTGATGTGCCAGTCCATACACAATTGAGTAAATAACACATATTCTGTGTTTGGTAGATCAGAGTGGTGGTACCCTGGGCTATATTTTCCACAGCATGCTGAGTATGCACCTGGCTGTTGCAGCTCTCTTTGTAGGCAAACCAGCAGCAAAACGCCACAGTCAGCTGGTGAGCACTCTTCTTTTGGGGTGACGGGCCAAGGATCTCTTTAGTTACTCTATAGAGGTTTTTGTGTCACTGTTGCCTTTGACTATCGGTAGTCTTTTTATGCTGTCAACTCACCCAGGACAAATGCAGTCTGATGTGGTGGAACACTAGAAATTACTGGCTGGCTTTGTGAATGTGAAGTTGATTTTGCAAGTTTGAAATTAAGAAGAATTCCGATGGAAAATATGCTGTTTATGTCAAGCTTTGGCCAGTTACTCCATAAAGATATTTTGACACTCTTGAGTGTTTTCTTGATTTTGCCTAACCATTGCTGATAGTTTTGCCTGGAGAGACACTGTGGATGGTTTCAATCAGTCTCTGGCATGAATGTATGATATCAGCTACAGGAACATCTGTACAGCTGAACACAGGCATGCTTCATTGGGCTAGGTTGGCCTCTGATCATGAGTGTGATAATTTTAGGGACGCAGATGTTGATATAGTTGATTTATGATGTTGATAGTTTTTTTACATAAAATACTCAGTGTTGCCACTGTCTGCATATCTCCAGTAGCAGTCTGGGGGGCATTGCCACTCTTTGAAAATTTATTATGAATTTCAATTTTTGTGAACTGTAGTATTTTTAAGAACTTGGAAGAGATGGTTTATGTTCATAGGAACAAAAATGAATGGTCCTTTAAAACAGGTTTAACAGTCGAACCTACAGAGCACCTTTTTACTGGATAAATGAATAATGGACAGTCATTTCTTCATACTGATTTTAATATACAGTCCTTAATAGATGCAGAGGATCTATTTGGTTAAAAAACCAGCACTGTTGCTTGACATTCATTTGAAATATTCAGCGTGTCTTTCAAGATTTTTTAGAGGGTGCCATCTAATTTAATTTCTGAAAATAATCCTGCATTTTCTAGTGCATGATAATCAGTGACTGATGGTTCTCATTGCTTGGTGCAATTATGCATCTTTTATGTAATCTGTGCGACCCCTTTCAGGTGGAAGTAAAGTACTAATGGCTAGGGTCAAATAAAAATTACAACAGGTTGGAACATGTTGTGTGTGGCTCACACACTGTTTGATTCCAGTGGATGTTTAAAATCGGTTTCAATGTTTCTAAGCTCGATTATTTGCCTGGCACTTCATGGAGCACTGCTGGTTGTCTGTATTGAGGTGGCAGTGGAAGAATGAGGGGGAACAGACATTTTGTGAAAATGTAGGTACTATTGGTCTTCCTGAGGCCTGTACTATGGAGCAAGATTACTGGCTTATCGTGGTAATTTGACGAATTTAAGGTAGTCTGGGCAAAATGTAAGTAAACGAATATGAAGTCCATTTAAATTTTGGTTCCTTAAATCCGACAAGTTACCCCGCTTTGTAGTACAGGCTTCAGATCTTTAATGTTACCGTGTGGGTTGCAAGAGGTTTCCAGCTACGTTGACACTTTTCTTAAGTAAACTGTTACGGGAACACTAAGTTTGGGAACACTGTACTGCTGCCTGAAGAATGAGCTGCTAAGTGTCTTTATAGTGAGCAAATCTCTACAGTGAAATGATGGGTTTATGTATATTTGTCATGTTTGTTAAATGGTTGAATAGATACAGACCATTCTTCATCTCTGCTGCCTATGTCCAAGATCGCAGCTTGCCAGCTGATTGGTAATGGAGATGATTTTTATATATCACATGCTTTGTTTGGATGCTGCTGCCAACCTACTTCGCTGATAGAATATCTAAATCTCCATTAGTGCATTAGGGCCCCACTTACAACGAAAGGGGAAGTGGGTGCTTCATGGTTGAATCTAAAAAGTTTGTGTTGCACTGAAGTCAACGGGCCAGCTCTATTATGCAGCCGGTCACTAGAGCATAGGTGGATGGGCAGTGGGTGTCGTCTTGTGTATCATTTCTGTCCTGTGTCTTTACTCATTCTTCTCCACTGATTGGTTCCTTGTATTTTTTTTTTCTGTTTCGCTTGTTGGAAAGGTAACTTGCATAAGCACTTCATTAATAGGCGATCTCCACATATACTGCCTGGCCAAAAAAGTCACACATTTTAATATTCCATTGGACTGCTTTTAGCTTTGATTATGGCAGATTCGTCAGTACATTGTTTCCACGCACTAATGCAAAAGTCAACAATATTATATCCAGAATTGCATTTGTTTTTCGTCAAGATCTCATATTGATGATGGGTGAGCAGAACCACTCTGTAGTCTTCTTCACCGCATGCCAGACTTTCAATGAGGCTAAGGTCAAGACCCTGTGGTGGCCAATTCACGTGGGGAAAATGATTCCTCATGCTTCTTGAACCACTTTTTGACAGTTCGAGCCCAATGAATCTTGGCATTGTCCTGGAATATGCCCATCCCATTAGAAAAGAAAAAAAATCCATTGATGACAACCTGGCCATTCAGTACATTCAAGTATTCAGCTGTCATTATTGCTGCATACTGAGTTCTACTAATGATCCAGTCATTGGCTCTTGAGTACTTGCTGATTTAAATTCATTTTTTTTTTTTCTGGCTAGGCTGTATATATATACTTATTTTAATGAAACCCTCAATATTGTTTATATATTGTTATATAAAAATTGGTTATTCCATTCGGTAGAATTTTGAATGGCTAAATAGTTGTTTGGTGTAGTCACCATTTTTTTTGAATTGGAGATGCAGGCATTGATTGCTTTGATCTTAGCTGTCATTTGGCAGACTCTGCTGTTTCCCAGAACCACATTGCCTGACAGTCTGGCACTTCTGCAGCTATACACACAGTATGTTAATGCATCTCTGGAAGCAGTGGACATATCATAAGTTTGGTAGCTGACCTGAGTACTTCTGAAAGAAAAACTTATGTGAAGGTGGGTACAAAGTAAAATAAAATAAAGAAATGGGGGTGGGGATGTTGGGGCAGCAACTAACAGGAAGTTTGTGTTTGTTTTTTCATTTCCTTAATGAGGCTTTGCGGCTCAGCGAAGATTCGACCACCACCCCCTCAGCCACTGTTCGCATTAATCTGCTCTTCCAGGATGACCTCTCCCCACCCCACCCTTGCTGTTGACTAGCTGCTTTCACTGTCTTAAAAGTGCACGGCCCATGCCTTCGGCTGTTGGTGAGGCCAGTGTCGTGTTGTGGCCCCTTGCGGGCAAAGTCCTGATGACTATCTGTGTGCTTGAGGGGCCCAGTCGGGCCCTGGTGGTCAGGATTATAGTAGCTAGACTCAGGATGAGGCGTGGTAACCTGCCCTCAGTTTGGGGGGTGGGGGAAGGGACATGCAAACATAAACTGAAATGAAACTATTTATATGTAAAGTTGCATTTTATTGTAATAAAGTCCGGTTATAACAAGAATATTGTCTATAGAGGAGGAGACCCGCTGGTCCCGGCCTTTCGCCTTTAAGAACATGCAGAAAAAGCAACAGATATAGCGGACTCGCATATAACAGAATTTTGCTTATGGCGGACAAACAATATGGTCCAGGGCTGCTTTTAGCTGTAGTTTTGTTTGGCTATAACGGACATGCAGCGCCGCCTACAAGGCGCGCGGTGTGCAGGTGATGTCCAGCGCAGATACGTAGTCGGGATTATTAATAGTCACGCATCTGGTCAGGTAAAGTTGGATTACTACATGTACGATATAGTAATCTATACCACAAGTGTGTCTGCTCAGGTGTGGCATGAGTAAATGGTGTCCTGTAGTTGTGTTCTGGGCATTGTGTTCTGGGTAGTTTCTCTACACAGTTCTTAATTTATTTTAGGGATCCGAAACTAATTTTCATGTCTTTCAGAACTGCAGTCTTGTGAGTTGTTTCCCGCCGTCAAAATTATTAGATGACTGAAGTGTGTAGTGTCAGTCTTTATTGCTGCACTTGGTAAACTTTAATTTGATTGGTGAAATTTAAAGCAGTGGTGCTTCCATTGTGTGTATCTCATAGGTCACATTCGTGCCCCAACTGGAAGTCTTGGGAACAGAGGCAGCCTTCCTACAGTAGTCCGATCTGCTCCCCAGCGCGCCTCCTACATGGATTTCTGACACTCAAGCCACTAAGAAACCACTTTGGGTCTGGGTTGCCTCTATTTTGAACATAAACGAGAATGAGATGTATACATGCACATCTCCAGCCAGCCCCCCGTGTTCTTCCACCAGTGTGTTCTGTCTGCTCAGGGCTAGTTTTCCATGGGAATCCCAGGACCATATATGGACAGCAGTCACAGCTCTGCCTGCTCAGCTGGGTTGTCTCAGGGGGCTGGTCTGGGATTGGCTGGGCCAAGCTGCAGGACCTGGACTGCCCGGTAGCTGGTCTTTCCGGCCATGACACGTGTGTGTGTGTGGGTACATGCCAAAGATAAGGAGGAATTCCTTTTGTGGAATTATCCATGTACGACAGACCGTGTGCCCGGGGACTCGGTCCCCAAACAGCGATTCCTCGGAGTGAATGGTGGCCGGTCAGCCATCTGGAAACCTCTCCTGCGTCAACACGGTGGCAGCTTAACTTCAGCTTGCAAGAAGCCACCGTTTTTGTCGCGCTGATGCTTTATATGGATGTCGGCTTTCTTGGAAAACAAGGCCCCGCTGCTGAGCTCCCATCTATGTATGGGCTGATTTATAATTGGATTAGCTGCCAGATCGTAAAATCAGGATGCACACTTCACTTTCCCTTGTTTTTTAATGCCATGCTCTTCATAGAAGAAATTGTTTTCCATTGTGTATTTGCACAACTTGTACCACCCTGGAGAAATTTTGATCTCCAGATTGTTCTTTCAGCTGTAGTAAATCTGCATGGACGTTTTGAGTGAGAAGGTTACTTATTTAAGAGAAGGTGGAAATGGTCTTTAGAGCCTTAAATTCATAAAAAAAAAAAAAAAACTGGGGATGGGGGAGGGTTCCGCTCCTAAATGTTGTACATAGAGGGAATTTATACACTTCGGGGGGGGGGGTACTACTATTTGTGAGCTTAAGTATAGGTCCTACCATGTCCTTTTACCTCAGATTGCATTTTGTCACTCCGATATGAGGGGTTCTCTGAACTTGTATGCATTGCTGTAATTAGTTCTTTCTCCTTCTCAATTAGAGGTAATGTCATCGAGCTGCATCTGTTTCCTTGATCTTTTGGTGGATCCCTCTTCTCTCATCTCCATGCTCTTTTCATTCTCTGTACTCTTTCCTTCACTTTATCCCTTTTCACTTAACATCATCGGTCCGTGTCTGCATTCCTTCAAGTTCCTATCATTCACATCTGTATGTATGCTAGTGAGAGATGCTGAAACGCCAGAGGAATGAACTTTCACTACCTCATCCATACCACATCCTCATTTTATGCCTTGCAAGTCTGTGTATTTGCAGCATTTTGGAGCATGCATACGTTGCATTGCAGTTTCTAGTCATGTCTGATCCATTCATACTTTTTATGACAAACTATATTGCTCAGCATTTAGTGTGAACCTTACTGATCGCTCTTCCCCTGTGATGGGTTGACGTTCCATCCTGGGTTCTTCCCTGCTTTGCACCTGAGCTTCGGGAATAGGCTCCAGACCACCCGTAACCCAGGTATAGGATAAGCGGTTTCAGAAAGTTAATGGATGGATGTATTGATCACTTTGTTGTTTAGTGAGGAAAAAACTGTGGAAAATCAGTTTTCTCTGCTTGTCATTTCAAGTCTTCACTCTGGTTGTCTATTTTCTGTGAAACACTTCGGTTTCACTGTTCTATCCCATATCTGAAATATTAGTTTACATTTACAACAGTTGAAATTGCTGCTATCCTGCAGCATGGTTCCGTGGAACAATTATAGCTTTGGGTCACTCTGAAATGAAAAATGCAGTTTGGCGTTTTTTGCATTTATTGCAGCCATGTTCGTATTGATCCAAACCAGTGGGATCAGACAAATATTGGATGAAATAATATATATCTTACCTTAACCTATTATCTTTGTCCTGATGGCATTATGTAGTGATTTTGCTGCCACATAATATTTTAAACCTTCAGGGTCATATATGGTCACCTCACCGTGACTTGGGTACCTAATTGGACACATGAAAATGCACTCGGACATATGTACAAGATCATATGTATAACCTTAATTGAACAGGCATAGAACACAATCTAAAATTGGTATATCTGGCTAAATATCTCATTTTGGGCTGATGGAGATCGCTAACAAGCAGTCTGTAAAATGAATCTGATGTGTAAATAAATTAACAGAATAGAGAATAAGGGGTATGTTTCCCAAAAGCATAATTGTAAACTATGTTAACTAATTTTCAAAGTTGGAGCCATGCCGTTACAATGCAAGTGTTTACCAAAACCATAGATTGAACTATTGAAGATTGAACTAGAGGTTGGATTGTTGGAAATATCAAATCAATTGGTAAAATTGGGCACTTATAAAATATGCCGAAGTTTAATTTTGGAAATATGCAGATGTGTGTTATTTGTACAAATTAGGCAGGTGGTATGGATCGGGCTCTAGAGGGGGAGCGTGCATTCCTTACCGTACAAACGTTAGCTGCACATTGTTAGACATCGCTGTAAATTTGTGCGAGAATTTCCGACATAAGTGCTGGATTTGCGGGGACCAATTAAATTATGAGCAATACTCACGATTCCACACTGAAATTCAAGCCCAGGGGCCGGTTGCACAAAACACCTTAACATTTTCCGAATTAAGGTCTCCTTAAAATAGGCGTTGCACAAAACACCCTTAAATCTCCTCCTTAAGGTTTCCTTAACATTTTCTCTTAAGTATTTAAGTTTTTCCTCCTTATCCTGGTCTTGTACTTAAGGAATCCCTTAATGGTTGCACAAAAGACCTTAGAAACCAAACTAAGGGGAAAAAATTAAGGTACCTCTAACCGTACCGCAACTGTAACATGGCCGAGATTACGATAATACATGACAAAAATGAACAAATCCAAAAAAGAGCGTTACGCGACCGGGAGAACCCCTTAGATACGCTTAATTATGAGCAATTGATTTTGCTTTTTAAATTTGACCGGCAGTCGTCAATTTATGATTTGTCCGACTGTCTACAGTTGGATCTCTCCACAACCCGAAGCTGTGCTCTCCCAGCTGCGTTGCAATTAATGATTGCTCTGTGGTTCTATGCTACGGGCTCGATCGTTCCGGGCTGTAATAGGTGAAGTATCTCATGTCCATAATTCAACGTTGTGCCACGGCATTCACCGAAATTCAAACGCTCATCTGTTGAACACAGTGGTGAAATTCCCCTCTAAACAAGAAGAGGATGAAATAACGACACTATTCTTTAACGTAGCCGGCTTTCTAGGATTGTGCGGCATGATCAATGGGACCCCCATCAGGATTCAAGCTCCCGTACAATATGAAGATCAATTTATTAGCAGAACAAAATCAATATTCAATCAATGTCCAGTTAGTTTGCAATCATGAACATAAAATAAACGTTATAGCACAATGTAGACTTCTTGAATTGATTTTCATTGCAGTTTTCTCCCACATTCGTTGTTTTCTATTTGCAGATCAAATTTACTTTATGGTATGTTCTTTCTTTTATTGTATTCCTTCAACTTGGCTTTCTTGTCATCTTTTCTTCCATTTTTTTTTTTTTTTTTTTACTTTGTGTAACTGAGGCGATAATGGGTATCTAAGCAGACGTGAGTGCAAGCATGGAAACGGGACAATTTTACTGCCGTAAAACGTCTTTCAATGTTGTAAATCTCTTAATCTTTTTCCTAATATTAGGAAATTTTTTAAGGTGTTCTGTGCAACACCCTTAAATAAACCCCTTAGCTATGGAGAAATTAAGCCTTAAGTGTCATTTTAGGGGAAAAATTAGATATAGTGGAGCCAGGTTGATCATCCAAGGAACGCCCAGTTACAGGTGTAAGTAGTGTAGGAGCATGAGCTGTGCTTCATCAAATAAAGGAACCCCCATTCAGATACCAGGGTATGTATATGGGGCGTATGGGTCCATCCCATTTGCAGTTCATACCAAAGGCTTTGATCAAAAGTGCTCAGTTTGACTGACTGTGTCCACGTGGGCCAAAGTTCTAAAGTTTTGTATAAACTAGCGCCATGCAACAGTTTGTAGTTTTCTCCTTTAGGTTGCTGACATTGTCGTGTTCTCTTGAGTAATCCTGTTAAACTGAGAGCATCACCTGCCTTCTGTTTAATAATGGAGCACTTGCCATAAAAATCTCCTCATTGATATAGGCTTGTGTGACTGAATGCTGCCTTTGTGTTGTGTCTAAGAGACATGCAGCTTCTAAGGAGATTGAGTGAGTGTTTACCAATACACCCGTCTGACCTGTTTGTGGGCAGTGTGTTTGTGTGCGAGTACTGAAATTGATCATTTTTAATATTCCTGTCTGGTTTATCAGCTTCGCTGGTTGGATGGATATTACTGGGGCTTTAGTGGGCTTTATGTGGGTGTTTGGACTACCTTTTAGGACCACAGCTTAAATGCTTATGAGTAAAGACAATGGGAACTGCCATCGACCATGAACTGTTTGACATCTGATTTAGAATGTGGAACAGAGCCCTACTGATGGTGATTACTGCAGAAGTAATTAGCTTGAGTTTAAACTGGCTTCTGTGGTTTTTATCTTCTGAATGATTACTGTGTCAAACATTCTGTGAAGTTTATGCAGGTAACTTAATTTAATTATGCATGTCACTTAATTAGTTAAATAACTGCAATATCCACTTAAGAGTGAATTGTGTTGTTTAGGGTAAGTCTAAAGTATTTTACAGGAAAGTCTTAAAATCTGCTTGGTCCCTATGCAAAACCTGTTTGGTGTAACATGGTTAACCTGTGCTATTGTGACCTTTTGCTGACCTTTGGAAAAGCATCAGCTCATTCGTGCGTTGGGGTTGTGGCATGGGCTAACCAAAGATGGCAGGGGGCTGCTTGATGACCAGCTCCTTTCCTGCCTTTTCTTGCTGTATATTTCACAGCAGAAAGTTAGTTACTGTCCTGCTACACCTGCAGATTCCCTTTCCCATTCATCCTCAGTAATACTGTTTGCTAAGGAGAGCTATATCTCAGATTCCAGGCTTTTGTTGCCTATGGAAATGTGAAGGACTTGGTTCACAAAATTTATCGTGTAGCACGGGTTATGGATTTGCAACAGGGCTGGACTGTGTGTCTCCATGGGTAATTTGTAACGCTCCTTCAGGAAGCTAAGAGGGTGGGTTCTTTGCTTGATGTGAAGGGTTTCTAAATTTGGATTTGCGGAGATAGTGAGTAACCATGTTCCAAATGAAGACAACATGCTGTTTAGGAACCAAATGAAAAGCATATCGAGCTTTTAAAGTATGTGAGATATAAGCTTTCCTGGTCTTTGATGAAGGCTTTTACGAACTGTTGCTATGTTCTTCCTTTGATGTGATTCATATGTTTATCAGCTGGTCCCTTACATCTTCTACAGAAAGACTATTCAGTCCAGAACCTCCAACATGATGTCAATGTCTGCTTTAAAATGTTTTCACAATTTGTCTCAAACACCTTTTTAAAACCTGTCACTTAAAGAATTGCACCAGTCCCAGCACTTCATTGGATGGGTCTGGCTTTCATGGGCAACAGCTTATCATGTGACTGGCCTCTTGTGGCATAGTATTCCAGTTTTGTTGAGTAAGACTTGACCCACTCTAGCTGCCTGTGGCTTTACTAGGTACCGTGGAACTAGAACTGGCACCTTCCTTGTAGCTAAGGGCAAACTTGGCAACGGCATCGATTTTTTACTTTGTGTTTATTATTATTATTATTATTATTATTATTGCCTAACTTGGACATGACGAGATGACAAAAAAATATCCTATTTATTTGTATCTCTTACAAAAGCAAGATAGTTCTGAACTTTATTCAGGGACAGGTTTCCATGACACTGCCTTGGGCACAGAGGTCAGAAAAGCTTTGAGAAAAGTTTCTGTGTTGCTCTGGACTCCAGCCTGGTTCTGTTATGTTTAAAGCAACATGTGTGATGAACAGCCTCCCCCCATATTTGTCCCTATTGTTCAGGGATTGGTAGCTTGCTAGCATAAGAAGGCTATCAGTGCATTGCTGAACATTCTGCAACATTGTTGCCATGGTTGCCGTATCATCAGTGTAATTATATAAATCAGACTGCTCGGTGTCAAGCACCCAGGAAAACTATTATGGAAACAACTTTTTTTTTCTTAAGCCTTTTGCTGACTTTAAATTCCATTTTTTTTTCTTGTTGCCACATTACCAAAGTCCTGCTTCATATTATCAAGAAGTTCTGCTGTCCATTGGTCTCATTACCACACATGCATAGGGAGCCAGGATTGACAACGTGGGCATCTGCTTCTGCGTTAACAAGGCCTGGAAACCAATGGGTTCCTTTGGGGGTCATCTCTGGGCCCTCCATAAAGCTGCTGGTGCTTATTGAAGTCCTAGGCGTTATATAGAGGCTCAGTGTTGACCGCTGGGGTGCATTGCTGTGAGCCCCACTGGGATTCTGCACAGAGGGTTTCATTTTGCACCATCTGTCTTTAGGGCCTTGGGTGATGGTCTTGTCTGTCGTCAGTCAGGCAGGTCAAGCTGATGTAAGAGAACTGTGTAGGTTTTTGCTTCTGCTGGTGAAGCTTGTGTGTGTGTGTGTGAGTGATACACAGACACACACCTTCATTTTTTTTTACACTATCTTCCACAATAGGCTTTACACTTAACACCTGGGATTTTAGCAAAATATAGGCACAAATGGTTGTAAGCAGAGGACTACCAGTTAAGTTACAACGGATTCCTGTATTGGTTTCTTTTTGGTTGAATTGGAGTCTGATGTACTGTGTTTTTTATTGTTTAACATCAGCAAAATCTAGAGGACACTAGCAATTTAACTTTTATGGATTAAACTAAATTGTTTGAAATACCTTCATAAAAATGTCAGCCCCACTCTCCCACACTTTCAAACTACCTCCCTCATATTTTCACCTAAAGATTGGCACTGAAGCAATTGATTACCATGAGAAGCAGTTGGAACAGCCCCATTTTTTGGTTAAGGAATGGTCTTGAAAATCTAATTCATTGCCTGGTGGAGGAACAAACCTACCTTTCATCTCTTTAAATGATCATTCAGATTTCTTTCAGCTGACCCTAGTAAACTATGGGTGCTGCCTCCTTATATTAATATGCAAAAAAAGTTTGACCATATGATGTAATGGGTGTATCTTTGGCTTTCATACATACCAACTACTAGCTTGCATCACATCTTTCTTCTATTAGCCAGTGAATTTAGCACAGAACAGTGGATTTTATGAACTGTCAGTTTCATTTGTTAGAACATCATCTCAATGTTTTGTTTGACATTGTTTAAATATGATGACTTGGTATTAGGTGATTTTAATTTAATCGACATTGTTGTTTCTAATGGTCATTTGAAATATACCTGTATTAATTACACAATTGTCTTAAGCAGTACTCCTTTGTAGATTCCCTTTTAGTCATATTTTAGATGGCAGATTTCTTGATAATAGGTTTTTGAAAAGCTGTTCAGGAAATCTAGTGACTGAATTTGTGAAGTATACATCTGTGTCAGTGTCCCATAATGTACTATTAGTATGTGTATGTATGGGTCTAATTTGTGCTATGTTGAGTGTCTCTGAAGAGATCCAAGATAACTATGGAGCTGATTGAATTTTCCTGAGAAGAGTGCTTCTAATGGTGTCTAGGACAGTTTGAAGATGTGGTGTTACAAAGGTCTGGACATTGACTGTATTTTCATATAAAATGTTTTTTGTTTTTGTTTTACAAAGATAAACGGGGTGATCAAGTTTGAGAATCTGTTTTTTCTTTTCTAAATTAAAAAATGTAGGTTTTTTTGTTCCGTGTCATTTTCAGTTGTCAGTAAACCGAACTTGCGCAATTCATAATACAGCTAATAAGTCTCTTCTTATGTTAATCCTAACATGCAAAGCCATGCAGTCAAAGCCCTGTTGCTGCTGGATTCTTGCTCTATATGAGTCATCCCCAGTAGCCGAAAGTACCATAGACTCCAGATTCAGCTGGATTGTATGTAGCAAATCCTTTAGTCTGATTTAGTCATTTGCATTTGCTCCAGGTATTGATTGCGCAATGGCCTGGTGTGAGTATTTCTTGTTTACATTTACGTGAGGCTTTTGTTTGCTGGACAGCCTGTTTTAAACCTGTGTGAAGTGCTCTTAGCAACAGCTGCCATTAACGGAAGCATCAAATCTGTCTTTTTGGTAAATCAGCCAGTGCTGCTACTGATGTGACTTTGGAATGGTGTATAAAGCTTAGGTATTCTTGTACGATATTGAATGTGTGGGAAAAATAGCATGTTTTGTGTATATGCCTGGCTAATGCATGGCTACCTCTGGCCTGTAAACAGCGCAGTCAACAAACTGGTGTGAGTAGAACAGTGTTAACTAGATTCGGGCCTGTGACCAGTACAGGACCAACAAGAGGGTTTAGAGTTGGTGGCCAATATTATGTAATCGGTATGACTATTGTAATCTTTCAGCTGAGATTCTTGTTAGATCCTCCATGGATCCTATCTGTATTGATTAAGGTTGCTATTGACACGGACTTGATTTTGATTCACAAGCTAACGACTTGATTCAGTCCAATTTCAGTTCAATCCTAATTTGATATCAATCTGATAGGAATGAGATGTAGCATCATGTCGGCTTTACATATTTTGAGCAATGTTTAAAAAGGTCTTGATGGATTACAAATTTACAAATGCAGAGTCACTTGTGCAAACTACTAAAGAGAGGCCAAAAGCTTGTATACCAAAATCTTTGAAAGTATGCATACTTCATTAAAACAAAACCAACCTGTCTCCTTTCAAAGCACAAAAAATGACCTCTGATGGAAAAGAATAGCTGAAAATAAAGTCTAAATTTCACATGCCATTTTTCAGGAAGACTAACTTATTGATATGCTGAAACCATAAATAAGAATCTTTTTAGGGCTGGTAAATTGACCCTGACCTCACAATTGATTTGCAAGTGACCAAATGGATCCATTTTTGATTCTGTTCAAATCACGTTTCAGACCACATTCAATAATGTGCGATCAAACCAGATTTGCTGTAAAAATGACAAAAAGCACAACCCTGTGGCAGTAACATTGCAGAACAAAGCAACATTAAGTTACCATTATTTGATGAAAATAATGAAAAACAATACATGAAATTTATTTTTGGACGAAATGTCAGTGATTTCATGAGTAAGCACAAATACACTACATATTGCATAAAAAATTTGTACCCATGCAGAAATAAATTATAACTCCAGACTTGTTTTCATTTGCTTTAGTAATAGCCACAAGGTCTATTAAAGATAATTAACAATATCTCATAATTGACAGCAGGTCATATACAGTAATGGTTTCTCTCTGCATCGTTATTTTGTGTCTGTAAGCAGCATACTGAATATGATTGGTGTGATAATAATGCCACATTCGACCTGCTTGCATTCATGTGCCGGCATATACTCCATTACCATGACTGACAACATACCAAGATGCTGGCGGAGGCCATTGCATGTCACTCTTGTAGCCCTCCTAAAGGCTATAACAGCACCACGTATATGATGACCAATACAAGTAAAATTTCATGGGGGTTATGCATAAATTAACTAGATCAATAGATTTTGATGGGTTGAAATGAACTTTGACTGTCCCAAATAAAGGGCAAAAAAAAAACAATAAATTGACATTCTCAAATCTGCAACCCTAACATTTCTCATTAAGCAAACCAGATGCTACAAGGCAGTGTTAACTGGGCACCAGCAACAAACGTATGACACAGCAGAGTCATATGACAGCCTAAAAGTAAAATCTGTTTTTCCCAACCTATGCCAGGTTTGATTATTTAGGTTATTTTTATCATTAAAATAAGTTTTTCCACAAGTACGGCTGTATAGATGGGCAGGGCTACTTTGGTAAAATTCTTCTGGCTTGGTAACTCGTATCTGGGATCGATTTCCATTTAACATCTGAATTAACCCGCTTTTTTCACCCACTGTGTATATAGGCACCAAATATTTGGTAATATGAAATGTTATGGCATTTCCACTGGGGTCCATTCTTATCATATGGAATGTTACATGAAAAGGTCATTATCGTTAACTGCTTTTTTGTGGGATTTTGGAGGCTGCCGCTAACTTGCTCATCTCTCATAGCTACGCACTCCTGCCCCTTCGGCTGCGTGCCTGTTCGAGATGCTGAAACAAGTTTGTTGTGCTGCTACCTTTAGTAGCCTCAGATTCCAGACAAACTTTACGGACAGTTTGTTCTGTGTTGGACTTTGGATAGTCAAACCTCTTCCAAACAACTGTGGTGATGATGGCAGTTCTCGAGAGGAGCTCCTCTCTTTTTGATGCATGTGCTACCTTTTTGCTCTGTCAGTGTACAAAGGGGTTGAGGGGCTTGATAGAGAGCAGTCTGGCATGCTGTTATTTACAGTGTCCCCCGAAGCTTAAAAACACAAACTGTATTCAAAAATACATTTGGGAATTTTGCTGGCTCCTTGTTAATTACCCAGTTTAAAGTGATTTGTGATTTTCTTTCTTAACGTTGCCTTGAACCAAGAATTCGAATTAATCGGTATAATCGATTTATTGCCCAGCTGTACCTCATATAAGACAGCTGGCTGCATATAGCTGTATGACCTGAGACCCAAGGAAAATAGTGTCCGTCATTTTTAGGTTATTTGTCTTTGGAGGAAATAAGACATCTTACAATTTACATTTTTTCAAATTTTTATTTTTTATTTCCCCACATGTCTTCTTTAGTGTACAACAGGAATAAATATGTTTCCTTACATCAGTGAAAAGAGAGGTGAAAAAACAAAATGTACACTACAATGGCCATAAATGAATAGGTGGGGTCTTAGGAGGATATAGGTTCCATCCAGTAATATAGATTTTTTTTTATATTGTTGCTTTTTATTTGATTTTATATAACATTTATATAATTTTACTTCGCATCACTATAAGCAGTGTATTGAATATGACTGGTGTGATGAGTCACACTTGACTTGACTTGTTTGCTTTAAGGTGCTCGGACTACTCGATTACCATGACCTACAATGTACCAAGATGGCCGCACGAGGCGATTTGCTCAGTAAACTGCAAACCTCCTATAGATCAACGCCTCCTAGCAGACAAACCATCGGCAACTCGCTTGTTCGGTGGTCAAATAGCAAATCAAAGGAGCAGAAAAAGCAAATTAAGGGAATTTTATTTTACTTTTGGGATAATTTGATAGCCCATTGGGCAGGGTGTTGTTACATTTTGGTAGCCCGACGGGAACATTCCATTGTTTTGGGACGTTGGACTAGTGATTTTGCAGGCCCTGTTAAGCCATACCTGGGTCTGCTATATCTAGTCAGTGCTGTTCTTATTTAGTTTGACTGCCTCCCATGCTGTCTGCAAGGAAACACTACACCTTGGTTTCTTCCTTTTGTCTTCCTCTCCCCTCCTTATCAGTTCCTGTGGAATGAGCAGTGCTGCTTATCCCTTTTTTGATCTTAATTATGACCGTTCGGGGATTAGCACCTTTTAAGGTAGTACCCCATGTGGGATAGTGGATGAAATGGAGCATGCTCTGATAAGCCATACCTTTTGCTCTGAGAACATGGTGAAGGGGGAAAGCTTCCAAAGTGCTGGAAAATTTCTGCCATTTGAGCTTGCTAGGGATCCTCTTTGAAGGCAGCCATTTAGAGCGGTGGATGGTGATGTCAGACCCAGAGGAGGCGGGATCCCCACCTGGCTGGCAGTTGTTTGAGCTTGCCCCTGTCCCTCCCCCCCCTCGGCTCCCCTGTGCAGCACACTCCTGCTCACATGGCCTCCGATAATGCCCTCAGGCTTCCTCCGCTCTGACCATGTACGGCACAACGAACGACCCAAATTTGGCCAAGCATTCCAGCCGGCGCACCGTGAAGAGGAGGTGGCTGCGGACTTGCTGAGCGGGGGGGGGGCGGGGGTTGGGGGTGACTGAAAACTGAGCCGTGCGCTATGTGTTGCACCCACAGCTCCACGTTTGAATGTGTCACATAACCCTTTTGCAGGGCTTTGTTCGGAAGCGTATATTTTGCAGCACAAAACTGGTCTTCAGATGTTTCCCAGGTACTTTGCCATGGGTGGCAGACTGACAGATGTTCTTGTCTGAGCAATATATACTCTGAATGGCTGAGCTATACCTGACTGGGTCCCCCCCTCACTGTTGTCACTGGTCCTAGATCTTCTGTTAAACTGGGGTTACCCTTGTCTGAGTGTAGGCTGGGGAAGTTCTTTTTTGCTAGGCTTCTGTATGAACAGGGGTTTCAGTTGTTCAGGGATTTGAATGGAGGAGAATCAAGCCTAAGAATTATACAGCCAAATCCGTCATACCAAAAAAAAAAAGCCTGTTTTTCACCCTTTCCTGAGACATTTATATAACCAGGTAAAAGTTGCATGTATTGCAGTTAGTGATGCTTTTGCGACAGCTTCTCTTCTGAGGGTGAGGGTGTTGGTCATTTTGGCCTCAACCACATGAAAATGGGATGCCCATGTTTTTGTGGTGGTCTCTTGCAGCTCAGGGCAGGGGGAGTCTCGAGTTTGCTCCCAAGTTCCCCAGAGGTTTGAGATGCACAGCTGTCTCCCCAAAGGCAGGTTCCGGCTTTCTCTTCAGCCACAGTCCCAGTGCAGGGCCTCAGCTGTTCATACAAAAAGCACTGCGCATTTCATCACTGCCGTTTTATTTTTCGCTTTGTCACTCGGCTGGTTTTCTGTTAACTCACTGGAGTTTTTTCGCTTAAATAGTTTAGGTAAAGAACTTTATTGCAGCTACTTTTTCTGGCCATTAACCAGTTGCCAGCAGCCTCTTTGCATCAATTGGAGCAACATCTCTCCTTTGTGTCCCTGCAGGCCTGCATTGACGACAACGTGGACATGGTCACCTTCCTGGTGGAGCATGGTGCCTGTGTCAACCAGCCTGATAATGAGGGGTGGATCCCTCTGCATGCGGCTGCTTCCTGCGGGTATATGGACATCGCTGAGTAAGTGTAATCCCCCTGGTCAGATTCTTCACTCTGTGATAGGCTATTGGGTCAGAGCTGGCGTGAGGGGCGTATGTGCCAGGAAGGCTGGAGGTGCCACACATCTCTGTGGTTTAGCTGTGTGTCGAGGCCGCTCCTTTTATTCTCCAGCGTTGCTTGGGCTCCAGATGGCGTGAAAGGCAGCCCAGAGATAGATGTGGGCACTGGCCACTACAGTTTCTTTTAAGCTTGTGGTTCTGAATGGGTGTTAAGCACACTGTGGTTTCCTGATATGCAGCCCAGCCCAAGGGGGGGTGGTGGTAGTGATGTCTTCGCAAACGGGGAAGTGTGTGATAATGTGTGGAACTAGGCAGGCCTGATGCTTCAGCTCTCTTCTCTCAGCAATTATGGTGCTGCCCTTCTCAGGAGAGGCTGCGCTTTTGTGTTCTTGACCTTTATTTCAAATAAACAGTGGAATGTAATAGATGGAATAAGGAGTCGGGAGTATGACAGTGTTTTTGCAGCTGGCACTGTGTTTTGATACACGACTTCATATGTTTTGTCTGATCTTAAAATGGCTGGGCTATTTGGAGCAAAATGAATTGCACAGAAATCTTGCTGGCTGCGGCATGACCGCCCAAGAAGGCTGTCGGTTCGCAAGCCCCGATCATCCGATAACTCCGCCATAACCTGTTTCTCCCTGCAGCACTGCATTTCCTAAGAAGGGGATCTGGGTGTCGAGCTTGCCGGATGGTGGTTGGTTCCGCTCCCGTGAGTGGCACTGTTCTCTGACCCAAAGAGAGCATCCTGACTTTGATGGAGCCCTCTACCCAGCCCCGCTTCTTAGCTGATTTACTGCAGAGACGTGAATCTGGTGTCTTTAGCAAGGAGGCTGTGCCTATAGGTTGTGTTCTCATCACAACCAGGGTCCATTCAGCACCACTGGGTTACGCTCACGTATCTACTACCCAGCACTGGGAGTAATGGGGCTCCAGAAGTCACTCTGGTGTGATGATCGCACGCTGTTGCACATTTCCTTCTGTAACACTCTTCCCTGTGGTTTTATTGGTTCCTGTTAGGTTAAACCAGGTAGTGGTCAGCAGGACGCAGTAACCTGATCCCCCATGTACTTCAAAGCCTCTCTTTACTTGTTCCTCTGGTTAGCACTTTAAGGTCTCTCCATGTGGGGATAGTTAGTGTAGATCAGGGGCACCCAGTTGTTTTCCCCGGCAGTCAAACAGTGACACAAAGCTAAGGTCTACTTGCCTATAGCCAGACACAAGTTTCAGGTGGTGTCCAGCAGCCTTTCTGATTTCAACAAAGCCGTAATTTCTTCCAGTGGTGCGAGGTGGGGGGTGATTGATAAAAATTTGCTTAGTGGGGTATGGACAGGGGTAATGGTTACTCTGAATGGAATGAATTATGGAGGCTGAATTGAGTAATATGGGATATGAAGTTATTGTTGTTTCACCTCTTACTCCATATGGTTGTTAGACTTGTTTTGCAGTTGAATGTGATTTAATGCTGGATGAAGTACCCAGTGACTGGGTCACCATGGCTCAAGGCTCGGACTTGTGCACGTTTTATCCCTGAATGTGAGGCATCTCAAGCCATTTCACAAGGTTATAAAATGTATGGCGATCTCCTGCGCCGCCGTTATCACTGTGGAGTGGCTGCAGCACTCTTTTGCCATTTGCAGATGGAGAAGCATGTCTTGTGCTACCACAACCATGGAGTCATCATGACAGCCGTGACAATGTGTCTGTATGGTATGTCTGTGGACCCAGCGACCGTGATACGCATATGGTGAAAAGTCTTTAAATGGGTCAGTCTGTACTGGTTTATAGAACCCAGAAATAACAGATACTGAAGCAAGTGTTTTATTTAGGAATAAAAGCAGTTTGTTTCTCTGGTTTTGGTATGGTCTGGGACTTTGTGAGCGACTTACTGGAGTTTGTGAGCATGGTGAAACGTGCAAATTATTTTCCACGGTACAAAACTCTGACCCCTAATTTGAGAAAACTCTCAAATTAAGGAACCGGAAGTAAATACTTTTGGTTTTGAGACTCAGATTCTGAGCAGGATGTGAGTATCAGTAACCAGGTGCCAAGAAGGGGGGCTTTTCCCAGAGATGACAGTGCTATGGTCGGGGGGGGGGCTTCCATTGTGAGTCTCAGTGTGCTGTCTAACTGGATTCCTGTGACAGGGATGAGGGTCCGCAGGTGAACACCTTCCTGTCTTGTATGTGACGACATGCCGAATAAAGATGGCGGTGGGCGTGAGTGTGTTCGCGTAATGCTGGTAGAACCATCCAGCCAGGGCCGAGTTGGTTGATGGTTACTGCTGTTTGTATGCCGTGTTTGTTCCCATGGGACAGCATATGGGTTTCATGGCTTCCATCTCGCCATGGTGCACGCCTGGATATTTTAGCGGTGTGTTGAGGCGCGACTCTTGGCTGCATGTGACGCTCTCCAGGGTTGGCTTTCAGGGCCGTGTTTTCTCGTGTCTGATCTAAATGAGGAAGTGGGGCACTTTTTAATAGCAGTGATTGGTAGCACTGCTCCAAACTGAGTCAGCTCCTTAAACCGACAGTGCCTTTTAGAAGCAGGAGGTATGTGTCTGTTTCCCCTGTATCTATCTCTAGCTGTCCTTACACAGCGCCCTCATGTGGTCTGCCTTGTAAATACCAGATTTGTGTCATTGATCAAAATTTAAAAAAAAAAAAAAAAAAAAAACTGTGTGCAAACACCCCTATTCTGTCTTGTGTTCTCTGCAGGTATTTGATCAGCCAAGGGGCCAATGTGGGCGTGGTCAACAGTGAGGGCGAAACCCCATTGGATATTGCTGAGGAGGAGGCTATGGAAGAGCTCCTACAGAACGAAATCAACCGCCAAGGTACAGCCCCACGAGAAGCTCCCCTTGCAGTCCCCTGCCTTTGCTCGCATGGGGAAAAGGCTTAGCCAGCTCTGTAATGTCAGTCAAGCAGATGTTAATTTCTGTGCAGAGTAGCACTAATTACCCCCCGCTGTCCTGAGCACGACTGCGTACACCTGAGTAAGGAACAGCGATGCGCGCGGGTGCGTGTATTGAGGGGAACGCATACTCGCTTCTGGATGAACCTTCCAACGTCCGGCCTGCTTGTCGGAGGACGGAGCAGCCCTAGGTGGCTTTGCCATTGGTTGACATGAGCACAGCTTACTGGCTAGATGCGAAGGCTCCAGGGACTGAGCTATGGAGACATGATCTTTCATCTTGGCATGTTCAGGCACCACCTGCTGCTACTGCTCCATTTCCCGCTTTCCTTTCTGGTTATGCTCAGATCCCCACTTTTGTTCTTTCATCACTTCCTGTGTTCTGAGGCCCCATCAGGTGGGAGGTACTGACCCCGGTCGTCTGTTTGCTTGCTCGTTTTGCCCTTTGGGCTCACGGCCCAGTGTGACTCGCCTCTGCACCTGTCGGCTTCCGTTTCATCAGGGCCTCGTCGGCACACAGGGGAGACTTAAGGGGTCAAGACCCAGTTCACCTCGTATGGCGACGCGCGTGACTGGGGCTGCCTGTTATCAGCCGTCATCTCTTCAGTGTGATGGAAGTTTTATTTTTGGATGGCCTGTCAGGGCTGCGCAGACGGCAGCCTGGCCGATCGGCAGCCGCGGACCATTTGAAGCGGAGATGCTGCAGCGGCCGACTTGCCCTCACTTTTGGCTTGGGGTTGCGTTCAGCTGCCGTTACGTAAGGCTTCTGTAGCGTGGCTCTTGCACTCTGCACACCGAACGAGCCTCGGCCCAAGGCCCAGGCTGAATTCTTTAAGCCAGCCAACTGTCAGTCCCTCTGAACCAGGGGCGAGGGTGGGGGGGGGGTAGCTGTCCCTCTCGAAATACCTGCTGCAGGAGTAACCGGCCTCAGGCAGCAGGCCTTAGGGGCTTGGCCGGGAGGTCAACTTGAGGTTTCCTTTGGAGTTTGTGTCATGACTGAAACAGAATGTTCCACAAATCAGGCACGTCTGCCGCTTGGCTGCTGTCAGCTCTCTCAGTTTTCACCTGTAGGTCTTCACTTAGACCTTCTTGTTTGTCTTTCTTCTTGCGAGATGTGTTCTGCGTCTTGTTCTCGGTGCCCTTTCTCACTCCCCCATGTCAGCCCATTCGACCCCCCCATGACTGATGAGACTGTAATCCAGATGTCTGTGGTTTAGGATGCTCGCCAGAATCTTTTTCTTGGTTATTTGTTGTTACCATTTTAATCCACTGACTTGGACGATAAGCTTATCATTAAATCTATCAGTAAATTATGATGAAAATATAATTTAAGCAGTGAATAAGGGCAGCACTAAGTAGCTGTCAGCGAATAATGAATATATGTGTGTGTCAAGGACACGGTCAAGTAGCTTTGATCTCTCCTTCCCCCAGTTCAGGAGGAATCTCTGGACAATCAGAGCTGCCAGTATATTTGTGGTGGAATCTTAGCAGCTACCCTCGGAGACGGCTCTCACCCCCCCCCCCCAGCCCACTGCCGTCGTTCTTGCATCGTTCTGTCTGCCTGCCCTTTCAGCAATCGTCAGGCGAGCGGACTGTCCACTTGCTGCCTTGCCATGCCATGGAGACTTGTCGCCATGGTTACACTTATCGCCAGAGAACAGGTTAAAGGTCAGAGGCTCGTTGTATTTCTAACACGATGCTGGAGGCAGAGCTGCTTCTGATGCTGGCCATGAGCGTGAGGGTTTCTGCTGCTCATCAGCTAACCGGAGGAGACTAGACTGAGCTGTTTGAGGAATGTCTGGTTAGGTTTACATTTCGCATCTGAACGTCGTACTTTACCATGATTTACTCAAGGCGCCTCTTTGCTTTGGCTGAGTTTCCCACACTTTTGTCAATAGGTGAATCTGGGTTGTTGAAGGGCCATAACGATGAATAATTTCCCATCTTGTACCGCAAAGACAAAACAAACAACCTGGCTTGGAAAGTGAGCGCATCTCCATCCGACCCGTCTATGTGCAACCAGCTCCGTGCCCTGGTGCAGCCTGGTGCAAATAATTTATAGCCTAGTTCAGAGATGAAGAGTCATTCTCAGCCTTTGTGAGTCCGTCAATGATTGTGTGCCCCCCCCCCCCTGTACTACCTGCATGCTGTTCAGTGCTTCATTTTTCGTATGGCACGCACAGTGACACAAATGAATACATTTACTGACACAGGTAGAACCAGGTAGAATTCATAGATTGATATTTATCATGGAAAACAGTATGCTAGATGTGGCTGTAATTTGGCTACAGTTAATCCTGGTTACAGGTAGTCAAAATTGTTTAAAAGGTAACCATCCTTGCTTTTGCATTGCACTGCATGCGTTCTCCAACAATCATAATCATTTTTGTCCTTGCTGTACGGCTGCACAATTGATCGTAATATTCACACCTCTTTGCAGTCTCAGGGCGCTTTTTAACCACGCCAAGTACGTATGGTACAGTACTTTCAGTACTTTAACTTTTCCAATGGCTTCTGGTCCAGTACCAGTACTGAAAGTGCTTTACTAGCTGGGGAACCACTATGGTACATCAGTACATTGGGGTGGGACTTTGAATGCTAACTTTTGTAGATTGATTATGCAAATAGCCTGCTGCTGAAACACAATATTAACACCACTTTGAGAAAAGTTGTGAAGGAATAAATGCGTTGTGTGTGTGTGTGTGTATGCTTGCAATTTGGTAACAAGAACAAACAAAAAGATCCGGATGGCATGGCAAAAAATTATAGTATTTTGTTGAATATACTATGAATACATGAAATTATGATTGTCTCTGAGAGCGTATGCAGTGCTCATGCAAAAGCAGCAGAGGTCATTTTTTTTTATCAGATTTTTAAACGTATAAGAATCTATACAAGAGATAACAATCAAAATTGCAAAGCTTAAGTTTTTTTTCTCTCATATGATAGAGTAACAGAGTAAAAATATTGTATCGGAACTTTAATCCCCACGCTATAATGTCTGTACAGAACTGAATGTAACAGCCTATTTTTAATTTAGCTGACTAGCAATGTAAGATTTGTATGTACATAATATGTGATTTTGATATTAATATCGTACATCGATCAGCCTTATATACCACAGCCATTTTTCAAATTCAGTACAGAATACCCTGCCTTAACGTGTGATGTCATTGGGCACGCTAGTGGAAAACCAAAACCTTGAAGTACTGTAGTTTCTCAAAGTACCAAAAGTTTGCTACTTGGTGCATTGGAAAAGCACCCTTTAAAGAGAATGCAGAACCCTAGCTGCTTTGGTACTTTAGGTACTGGTACTCTGCTGGAAGTCACCATATTAGGGAAAGAATCCTACCAAAAATATGGTACCTGGTGCTGTGGAAAATCACTCTAAATCTGCCTGCCATCTCTGTTATACCACACTCTGTTATGTTGCTTTTAACACGTCCAATATGACTAAAGCAAAGCATAAATCGCCTCTGCCGGTTAGTATCCCTTGGTATACGGATGTCTATCGTTATGCGACCATATTGTGTAGTAGAGAACACAGGATTTGGATAGACTTTAGTTCATTATGATTGTTATGATTTCCAAGGACCAAGGACTTGTTATTCAGTCATGTCAACAGACACATCCCATTTGGAATGTTCCTAATTGTTTTCCATTTGAATAATAAATAATTTCAAAACTAATTCTGCTTTGCCTGCTATGCTGAAATTACACCGAACCACGAACTTAAGCCATAGTTTGCACCAACCCATGAACTGTGTGTTACTGTTACACCCCTACTGTTTACCCCTGGAGTGTTTTTGTCACTCTGTGTCAGTCACTGATTCTCCAGATACCAGGAGAGCCTCCACATCCTGGTTCTCAGAGCGTCGCTTACATCATCATCATCGTCGCCGTCGTCCCTCTTCGACCTTCCATACTGCGACTGACACTGCGCCGCCACCCTACGTCCAGCATCCGCTCATTAGCTAAGGTTGCCTGACTTCCTCCTGCTCCTTCTCCTCCTCCTCCTCAGGAGTGGACATTGAGGCGGCGCGCAAGGAGGAGGAGCGGGTCATGCTGCGGGACGCGCGGCAGTGGCTCAACAGCGGGCACATCGGCGACGTGCGGCACACCAAGTCCGGGGGCACGGCCTTGCACGTGGCGGCAGCCAAGGGCTACGGCGAGGTTTTAAAGTGAGCACCGCTCAAGCCGCACGCCGCATCCTTCACTCAGATCGCTCTTAGAGGCAGGCGCCAGGTTAAAGCCGCCGTCTGTTTTCAGGCTTTTAATCCAGGCGGGGTACGATGTAAATATCAAGGACTTTGATGGCTGGACTCCACTTCATGCAGCTGCTCACTGGGGAAAAGAGGAGGCCTGTCGCATCCTGGTGGAGAGCCTGTGCGACATGGACACCATCAACAAAGTGGTAGGATGGACGGCCCGCTCCCAGAGTCACGGCTGGGCATATGGGGGCTGGGTGTCAACATTTGCCTCTTCACAGGGTCAGACGGCGTTCGATGTGGCGGATGAGGATGTTCTTGGGTACCTAGAGGAGCTGCAGAAGAAGCAGACCCTGGTAAGGGCTGTGTCTTGTTTATACTGGGGAAACTGGGCCACAGACTTACTGGAGCTCTGAGAATTCTGTTTTTATTACAGCTGTTGAATGAAAATCCTTTGATCAAAACCACGACAACAGGGGAAAACAACCAAACGCAGAAGCTCAAGAAGTAAGTCATCTGGCTATGGGAGTTGGGCCTTGTGGGGAAAATAGTCAAGGGATCAGTGGGCACAGGAATTGGCCGGTAGCTTAGCATCGGGGGGAACTTTGAGTCGAATCTGCTGTGGAAACAAAAGGGCCTCGGCCACGAAAGCCCACCACGAACGTGGGGATTTGCTGCGCTCGCCGCTGAAGCCGCGTTGCATGTCTTTCCCAGCAAAGAGATCCTGCCACGGGAATCGGAGAAGAAAGCGCCGTGTATCGACTCCCTGGAGCGCGAGAAGGCCGATGAGGGGGAGCAGGAGGGCAAGAAGGACGAGTCGAGTTGCTCTAGCGAGGAGGAGGACGAGGAAGACTCTGAGTCGGAGAACGAAGGAGGTACGTGAGCCCGGGCGTGATCCTGCAGCGCGAGCACCCGTTTGGGGGGAGGGGTAGCCAGGTGTTGGTCTTAATGTCAGTAACGTGGAGAGAGTTTCCTATGGGAGGCTGAGACGGGCCCCTTGCCTTCCATCTGCTCGATTTGTCGGTCACTGTTTTGTTAGGCTTTGGTTTTCTCTGTTGACATGCTTTCATATTCCATCACCCCCCCCCAGATAAGAGCAAGCCATCAGCTCCCGCTGACAGCGGCAATAGCCCCGCCGCACTTCCAGCTGCTGCCACGGTCCCACCCCCCTCAAGTTCCCCCGATCAGGTGACTCCCACCTCGCCCGTCGACAAGGTACGCTCAGGTCTACACCTCTGCTGCAGACCGCCCCCAAAAACATTGCCGGGAATTGAATATTTGCGTAGCACGATTTCTTCCCAATGGTTTCTCATGCTGCTCGATGAGTCCCTGAGTGAAGAAGAGCAGGCTCTGAATAATTTAGCCAGCTGGGCAGTAGATAAGGCTGTGCATCTCTAAGCATATCCTGATGCATGAAGAATATGGTGTTTCGTGGTGCTGCCACATGCTAATACGCTGACTTGTCTGCACTCAGCTGTGTAAACTCTCACAGTATATTAAGCATTTTAAAAATCAATGTTTTTTTTTAATATGTATATTTTGTAGTATATGGGTGATATGAAGTAAAGATGGGTGATTCTAGTTTTTGTTTTTTTTGGGGGGGAGGGCATAACTGGGGTATAATTTACACAGAGGGGGGACAACCTTATTTGGGTATATGTTTTATTAGTGATGGGAGGGGGCATTGGCGGCAGAGGGACACAATGCGTGTTGTAACGCTGGTTCAGCCGGACGCCTGGCTTGGGCTGAAGTGTCCGGTCAGCTTTTACTGAATCGCTGCTGCCATCTGCAGGCTGCATGCGCTCACTGTCGCTAAGCATGCCGCTCTAAGCACGGTCTCCGGCTACAGGTGCTGAAGGAGCAGCCGCTGCCTGTCAGCCTGAGGGGCGGGGGCGTGCGGGGGGCCACGTTTCTGACTTCCTCTATGAACTGTCTGTTTTCTCAGCTGCTGCCTCCTCCTGTTGGGTCTCTCTCTCATCTCTGCTCTTGTCTTGATTGGCTTTAGTCTGATTTTATTACTCCTGTCATGCCTGTGGCATCGGAGCCCAGCGATCCTGCATTATGGCGCCAGAGCTTGCGCAAAACTGGCATTTCTCTTGTGCCCAAAAAGGCTATGGTGAGGCATTGGTGTGCTCCCAACTTCTGGCCCCCTTCTTTCCTCTAATCACCAACTTAAACCTCCCCTGAGACAGAACTAACCTGAATGTCTTTCTACTCGCGCCCCCCTCCCTCAGCTTCGCTCTCCATAACGTGACTGACAAACCTGCTTTCTGGCACCCGTGTGAAGCCGGTTTACTCATTGTTAATTGGCGCCCCCGCCTGGTGGTTTGCCTTCGATCCTCTGGCCCTATGGGGCCGGCCTGGTTTTAACCAAACGCTCGCCTGCATGGAGACATTCAGGTCTAGTTGCGTCTGCAGCTGCCCATCCAGCATAGACGTCGGGTCAAACCCACCAGCCCCTCAAAGCAAGCAGGAGTGTGGGCAACCAGGAGAGCTAGTGTGAGAGGTGGCCTCCGCGTGACCTCTGACCCTGGTGGTGTTCCGTTCCAACTTGAGGCTACATCTTAAACATTTTTCCATTTTCACCACCTATACGACCCAGAGTATCTTTACCTGGGTCACAGTTCACCTCCTGCTTCGCTTTAATCTATCCCCAGTGAAGTGCTCTTCAAGCTTGGCTGAAGCTTAGCCATAAATTGCTGTAGCTTGTTTGACTGCCCCACCCCCACCCTTTTTTGGTAATGCAAGGCCTTATTTCCAACCCTCACCCCAGATTGCCCCTCTTTCCGGGAAGATGTCAGTTAAAGAGGAGGACCGCAAGGACGAGTCCCCGTCCTCATGGCGTATGGGCCTGAAGAAGACGGGCAGCTACGGGGCCCTGGCTGAGATCACGGCCCGGAAGGAAGCCCAAAAGGATAAGGACGTGACTGGGGTGATGCGCTCGGCCTCAAGCCCACGCCTGTCCTCCGCTCTGGACAACAAGGAGAAGGTGAGGGCCATTGGCACCATTGTTGTTCTCATTGACCACTGGACCAGAACTCATTTTATCACGAGCCGGCATTTAAACCTGCAAGTCTGCTTATCTCGTCCAGTCCTGGTGCTCCTGGGCTAAGCAGCAGCATTAACGCGGCGCTGGCCGTCTGTCCCGTCTGCAGGAGAAGGATAAAGGAACACGGCTGGCATACGTGACGCCCACCATTCCGTCGCGGAGGCTGCTCAGCACGTCTGACATCGACGAGAAGGAGAATAGGTGAAGGGAGAGGCTGCACACACACTCGGGCATGAACAGTGTGCATGTCGTGTGGGCTTGCATTGTCAGTCACCGGTGCTGTCATGCAGACACTGCAGCACAGCTGATGTCTCAGTTCAAGGTTTACTTAAAGGGATTTTTGAAGGACTGCCTTTCAACTTCCCTTAAAGGGATTTTGCATTTTCGTTAACTCTCTCATCATTGGCATATAAATGATGTCTTATGAGCGAAACCCTTTCCTAAGGGCTAAAATCAGATGAAGCACTTCAGATTTTAAGTCAGTGTTAAAGACATGGGCAGTCCCCAGCAAATCAGGGAGCCCCAGCGCCCCCTGCTGCGCGGAGGAATCCAGGTGACCTGCCCCCCTCGCGTGCAGCCCACGGTACTATTGTACCTTCTGGTTCTCAGGGACTCTGCTGCCAGCCTGGTGCGTAGCGGCTCTTCCACCAGGAGGCGCTGGGAGGACGACGTTCGGAACAGCGAGGGGACTGGCCCCCAGAGCAGGCCGCTTGGCTACCAACGCAGGTTCGCTGCTTGCCACCAGGGGGTGTGGAGGGCTTGGGGTCATGTATTGCCTCTGACAGCAGATGTATAAATAAGCAAACTAATCGCCTGTCCCGTGTGCGATGAACGTGGCAGCTGAGAGCATAGCCGCTCCGGTAGTCGCTGCTTCTCCTCTGCCCTCGCTGCCCTGACCCCACCCCTCGAGGGCCCCTCCCTCCTCCCTCCTGGTCCAATGAGAAGGAAGGGGTGGGACTGTTGCATTTCGTGCGTGTGTTTGCATTTGTGCTAACGTGCCCTTGTTCTCTCTGGCTCTGTGTGCATGGCAGCTCGTCCCACTCGCTAGCAGTGGGGCGCAGTAGCAGCGTACGCGATGCCCTCACAAAGTCGCCATCCTCCTCCAGCTTGGAGCCCGTCTCCGGTAGCACTAAGCCCTGGCACAGCCTGTCTTACAGCATGTATAGAAGGTAGAGGCCCAGCCCGCTGCCCGCTCCCATTCACGGCCGTGCGCATAAGCCCGTGCTCTGTGCTCCTCCTACTGCTCCTTAGCTTCATGCTGTCGTTCGTCTCCAGTCTCCTTCGTTTGTCTCTTCCTCATGTATGGGAGCATCATTTGGTTTTGTGCAAGATATGACATTTTTACATCATTTGCATTGTGTCTTATAAGAAAGTCAGCTCTCGGTTTATAGAGAGAGAAGCGTTTTCTCACCTTTATGTTCTGCTTTCTGCTCCCCCCACACACACACACACACACTTCCCAGTGGCTCCTTTGGCCGGAGGTACGATGACCCTCTCGCTTCCAGCACCGCCTCCTCATCGTCCACCTCTTCGTCTGTCACCTCGTCCGGTGGCCCCCGGGGCGTGCTGTCCAGCTCGGGCTCCACACCCTCCCCCGCCCCCTCCAGCGTGACTAGCAGGTGTGGAGGGTCACGTGACGTGGGCCGGCGTGCGGTACATGCCGTCTAGCGACGCCTCCGCGGGTCGAGGGCTGCGTGTCTGCTTCACACGGTATGTGTGTGTGCGTCCGGTAGGTTTTGGCCAGAGGAGAGCGCTGAGAGGGACAAGGAGCGGGAGAAGGGGTCTGCGGCCATCATCCCCACGGTGGTCAACATGACCTCCACCACGGGAACAACGCTAAGCTACGATAGCCGGGAGAGACGCAGGTGAGGGTCCTGCCTGTGTGAGTGTTTTGGGGAAATGATGGTCAAGCTTAAGCAGTGGGAGTGAGCAGCTTCCTGGGATTTACTGTGTGACCATATACCTGTGTGACTCCTCTTCTGTCATTTGCTGTCCTGTACCTGTTCCAGTGAATAGGCCTCAGTTTGGGCCAGTTGCCCCTGGCATGGCCGCCATGTGGACAGTCTGGATCCTTGATTGATTATGAAGGCTCTCCCAGTTGCTCATGGGCTGGTTCTGGGAGTAACAGTGTGTTATGGTGTAACGTCAGTGGGCAGCCATCACTGAGCTACTTATGAAGACTAACTTAGTCCTGACTAGTGTACCTGACGGTTGGGGTAGTATTGTGGTGGTCAGGCCACGCTGGCAGGCTGGTCCTCAGCGCCATGTTTGGTCACATGCCAGCACGGCTGCTTGGCCATAGGTGGATCCTTTGGTAGGCGTGGCTGTCGTACTGACAGCAGTGTGTGCGGCAGGTCGTACCTGACTCCCGTCCGCGACGAAGAGTCCGAGGCGCAGCGAAAGGCCCGGTCCCGACAGGCGAGGCAGTCTCGGAGGTCCACACAGGTGAGAGCCAGTCCTGGCATGAGAGCGCATGACAGAATTACACTCATCTGGTCATGTGACTGTTAGCGCAAGTGACATCACTCGTATACTATGCACTTACATGCATGTGCAAAAGACTTCCTATAGCAACCACCCTTTTAGAGCTAAAAAAAAAAAAAAAGCTTACTAAAATAGTGTTCAGTTGTGCTCTGCTTTGGACATGGGTTAATGGGTTAAAAACCATTTGTTTTGGGAAAATCACTCCAAGCTCAGTTTTGTGGGCAGCTTTGTTGGCTTCCGTCACAAAGGTACAAGTGTCAACAGAACCCGTTCCCATGACACCCCTCGACTTAACATATCTTTAATCGTGACCTTGCAGGGCGTGACCCTGACTGACCTTCAGGAGGCCGAGAAAACCATCGGCCGGAGCCGCCCCACGCGGACTCGGGAGGAGGAGCAGGAAGAGAAGGAGAAGCAGGACAAGGAGAAGCAGCAGGAGGAGAGGAAGGAGGTGGAGGTGAAGGAGGAGGACTACAAGTCCCGGTTTCGCAGCTTCGATGAGGTTGGTGACCTTGCCCTTTGCTTTTGGATCCGACCAAAGCGGCTTCGCGACCCTCAGCACTAATTTTCAGATCCTCCTGCAGCGTCACCGGCTGGGCAGCACGTCTACAACCACAGCCACGACTGCCCTCACCACCACCGTGACGTCCACGTCCTCAGGGTCCTCGTCCACTGGCCCTTTGTCCTCCAGCTCCCTCAACAGGCCCAACAGCCTATCGGGGATTGGCTCTACCTATGGACGGGCTTCCAGGGAAACTGAGAAAGGTCAGTCACTGTGTGTGTGTGAGCGGGTATACCTTACCTTATGGGGACACAATGTCCCCACAATGTGATGAATACCCATTTTTTTCCCAAGTTTTCCTGGTCCTCATAAGGGAAAACTCAATTTAATAAAAAATCTGTGACTGCAATGAAAAAACTAAGAATGCAAAAACTTGTATTTTGCTTGGTTACTTATGATTAGGGCTGGGTAGGGGTTAAGGTTGTCATAGTTAGCGTTAACATGTTTCCCATAGAAATTAATGATCGATTAATTGATGAGCGATTCCCATAAAGATATTTTTACCAGATGTGTGTGTGTGTGTGTGAGAGACGCCCTATACACTCATTATAAATAGGAGGTTCTCATGCTTATATCTTGGAGATAGACAAGACACTCAAAGTGCCCTTAGAGAAGTATTTCCCACTCCGGTCCTCGGACTGTCTGTCAGGGAGCTGGGAGGGAGCAAAAACATGCACTGACTACAGGACCGGATTAGGAAACACTGTCTTAGATCATTGGTGGGAAAATGTAGAGCCATATATGGCTTTTATAAAGCGTTTCGCTTTGGGGGGAGGGGGTGGCCACTGCAGAAGAGAGAAGCACATGATACCTGGATTACATGTAGTGCTGGTAATCCATTCTACTTTTCACACACTTCATAATGTATCACCAGAATGCTGGATGTTTTGCCTTTGAATTATAGTTACTTTATAGAGCATGTTTATGGGAAAGTACCCTTGGATGTAGGAAAGGAATTCGAAACAAGCAGGACCTTTAACCTTGTGCTTAATTGAATCATCGCCGAAGGAATTTTTGTTCGGTTTTGTAACGCTCCGCCGCTGCCCCTGTCTTCTGTTATGCCCAGAGTCCGATAAACAGGAGGAAAAGGAGGGCGAGGACAAGGCCCAGCCCAGGTCCACACGGGAGCGGCGGCGTCCCCGTGAGAAGCGGCGATCCACGGGCGTGTCCTTCTGGACCCAGGATGTGAGAAGCTGGCCGCTCCTCTACCTGCAGGGAGGGGCCAATAGCTTCCTCCCCCCATGCCGCTCTCATTCCCCCACTCCTCTCGTTTTAGAGCGACGAGAACGATCCGGAGCAGCTGTCCGGTTCGGAAGATGGCAGCACCCAAGACGAGCCCCAGGTGAGCATGTGCTGATGCTGGGACTCGAGCAGTGGCCTCTTCGGGGGGCCTTGACTGTCTGCGACACCCACGTAGGTATCTGTCAGTAATGAATTCTTCTGGGCCCAGCCTTGTTAGACCTTGTAAAGCAAGATATTTTTCAAATAAAGGGAAAAGCTATTTGCAAGGCCACACCCCGGCATGTTTCCTTTTTGGATTAGACTCTGGACGCTCAAGAATAGGCAAGGCATGATTGAAATGGCATGCAAATGGGCTTCTCTGTGCGATTTGGATAGGCCCGGCCCCACCACGAGTGGCCCAAGTTCCTTCATGACACGCCCAGCCGGATTTATGTCATACAGCCTTTCAAAGGCGTAACTATCGCTGGCAGCTGTCCACCAGACAGGTCCCGGCCGTCCCGGCAGTGTGGCCGCTCGTTGTCACGAGGATGGGAAAGCATTTTCCGGCTCATATTTGACTGTGTATTTCTGTTATTTTAAGAATATTTGTATACTTGGCTGCAGAAATGTTTCCTTGATTTAAGCCTGCTGACGGATGACCTTATTGCCAACCTTGGAGCCCCCAGTCATCATTCCATCTGTGTGTTTATCTAAAGCGAAGCACTTTGGTATTGCCACACTGGAAAAGGATGCTGCATAAAACAGCTGAACTGAGAATGTTGGAAATGTGTCGAGGCGTTGCTGTTTGTGTGGTTAAATATGCACATTCTGGGGAGCTTAGAGACTGCAGCGTGTGTGTATGAAAGCGCAGACAAGCCTGCGTATTCAATATGCAGTCTGTGGCATTATGGGTAATCGTTCTCCTCTTCTTTTGCAGAGTGACAGACTTCTGAGGTATGTAAGCAGCCCTAATGCTCACATTACTGATGCTTTTTCCTTGTGCAAAACACATCAAAGCTCTGGGTATTCTTCCACTAGAGGTTTTGATGGTTTATGTGGAGGATGATAAACATTGCCGCCCCCCCCCCCCCCAATCCTCAGGAATGACTCTGGGAGTCTCTTGTCCACCAACCGTTATGACCACATCGGGAACAATGGGAGCAGGAGGCTGTACTCCAGCAGGCTAGATAGAGAGGAGACCACTGATTACAAGAAGGTACCTGGACTGTTAAATCAGACCACTCTTCAGTAAGCTGCAGCATTTTCCTGCTTTACCCATAATTTTTTGCCCGCTGTCTGTCAGCCACATTAGATGCTTAGACCATAGTCTAGCTAGCTTGCGCCCTAATACCATGGCTTCCCGGACTGACCGCTGCCCTGTTCACTCTCCCCTAAGCTCTATGAACAGATCTTGGGTGAGAATGAGAAGCTGAAGGCCCAGCTGCGGCACACGGACCTGGAGCTGTCAGAGCTGAAGCTGCAGCTGGAGAGGGCCACGCAGGTGGGCTGCGGACGGAGCTCCCAGCTCCCGATCCCTCAGCTCGATATCATGACTCGGCCGTTTTAAGCAGCTGTCCTGGCTTACACACACACTCGTTTTTTTGCAGAGGCAGGAGCGATTTGCAGATCGGTCGCAGCTGGAAATGGAGAGAAGGGTAAATATTTGTTGTCTTGACGTTCGTGTTGTCTGACGCCGTGATTTAAAATGCACAAAGAGCAGAGGGGCGTTGCATTTACCTAGCTACGTGTTTGTGACGTGGCCCAGGGTGGCTGCCCTGCCTTTTGTGCATTTTTCTGTAAGCAGAGATCACACTTCATGAATCCGTTTCCACATAACCTGTTCTCCCCTTGATGTAACAGACTGATTTATGTTTTAAGGTCACAAGCAAGACCCAATTTCAGCCAGGTGGTATGGTCTAACCCAACTTCCCTCAGTGCTTTTGAGCTTTACTGCAAGCTGCCGATTCTCCTCTCGCTCGGGCGGGTGGCCCAGTCATGGAAAGCCACCAGCTCTGTCCCGCACATAGGCTTGTCAGGCAGCGTGTGTGTTCACCGCCAACCAATCAGCCGGGCCGCGTTCCTGTCCGCCGTGTGTGTTTGTGAAGGACTCTGTACTTCCCACATGTCTGCGTGGTCCCGCATGGCCTGGGTTCGTTACTTTCGGATCCACATCTTATTTTCACATCTAGCTGCCTTCTGTTCACGTATTGGCTGCATGAAAGGTTTTACTGGTTTTTACTGAATCAGTTGCCATAACCAGTCTCTCATAAGTTCACGATGCAGAACCTATTTACTCCCAAGCACTGAGTTTCGTTTTTTTTCCCCCTCTCTTTGTGCTCAACACGCTGCATCCGACACGGATTTAGAGACTCTGGTCGAGACTGTTGCTTCCATATGTTGGATTGGACACCCAGAACTGCATGAATACTTTGGATGGCAGTGAGATTTCATGTCATAGTTGCGGCCTATGAAGGCTGAGAGTCGTGTATCATGTGAACCAGCCTCACCGGCCAGCTCACTGTGCATGAAAGGTGGAGTTTTCACCAGTGTTTCCCCCGCAGGAAAGAAGAGCACTGGAAAGGAAGATCTCTGAGATGGAGGAGGAGCTCAAGGTACATTGTCATGCTCCCCGGCCGATGTCAATGTCCCGCGACGTGAATGTGTCTCTGCTGGTTATGTCTCATTCATTTTTCTTTGAATGCTATAATCCTAATATGGGTGACCAAAGACGGACAGAATGGGACTCCTCACCCTCTGCTTCTCACAGTCAGTATAGACCGGAGACATTTCGTTGCTTTTGGCTAGCTTGTTTCTGCATTGGTATTTTAGTGACCTCAGCTCTGCTGAGAATCTGATTGGAGGAAAGCTGTACGAAAATGGCGACTCCTAGGAATGAGTCTTGGACTTCCCTCTTGTATTTTTCTTGCGTTTGACTCGCGCCTTCTGTCACAGTAGGGTTCAGCTTGTCTTTCACTCCTGAGTATGGCAACGTGAACCTCAGGTTGAGGTACCGTGATCATGGCGGCTAGCTGGTCAGCCCTTACAGTAACTTCAACGGAAATTGCGACACGAATCCGCAGATCGATTTTACCTCTTGGCATGGTGTCTGGAGAGGGCCAGGTCCTGAAGATGCCCCGGGCTCCGCCCCAGCTTCAGGCCTCCGAAGCGACTAGCAGACCTCCCTTCCTTCGCCTGACAGTCTGTGTTCTGTCTGTGTCCCCCCTCCCTGCTCCACATCCCTCCATCTCCCGGCCTCCCCATCTCATCCCTGTCTGGTCTCCCGCAGAACCTCCACCAAGTAAAGCAGGTCCAGGCCCTGCGGCAGATAAATGAGCGGCTCGCGGCGGAGAACCGGGCGCTGGCCCGCGTGGTTGCCCGGCTCTCCGAGTGCTGCAGCCAGCCTCGCGCCGCCAACTCGTAGCCGCGCCCCCGGGCCGCCAATTTCTCTCGCTCTGTCCGCCAGCAGACAGGCAGGTGCCGCCCCCCGCCCCCCCCCTGACTCCTGCTGCTCACTTGGAAGCCCTAACCTCAGCCTGAGCTGCTCCCGCCTCGCCTGGTGTTCCTGCATGATACGATGTTTTAGCTTCATCCGTCTCACCGCCGCTTGGCCAGTGAGGCCATGTGGTTCGCTGCTGGCTTCTGTCAGTTCAGGATACCTCCTGCATTTTAAAGAGCTATGATGTCATGTTCTTTACTCCTCTACTGCCTGCTGCCTCTAGCCCTGTAAATTAGAGTCCATCACCTAAAACACCCATCAATTTCCTCTGTGCTGGTGTCAGACATGTAACAACTCCTTCTCAGTTCCTTCTTCCCCTACATTTTAAAACTTCTAAAGTTTCTATTTGCCAGAAATACGCTATTTAATTAGGCTGGTATATTTCTATAGTTGATCAGTGATGCTAAATGCAGGGTGACCTGCAATCGCGGAGTGATTTTTAACCCCGAGCTCCAGGTTTCTGATGGGTTTCTAGTGGACTAACCAGGTAGGAGGCCTGAGCTAAAAAGGAGGGCAGCAGCATCTCCAGAAGGAGCCCCGGTGTCACCATGCCGGCAGCTTCTGGAAGTGTCATTGCTTCAGCCAGCTTCAGCTCATTCAGAGAGCATTAAGGAGCCCCTCGCCGCTGGATAATACAGCAGGCACTTGTACCTTACAGTGCAGTAACACTAACCTGCATGCCAGTGACTACCTCCGAGACTGACTTCCAGTGATTTAAAGTCTAAGGGCCAGAAAAAGCCTGGCCTTCCACTGGGCCGAGATGTCAGTGCTGTGTAGTTCCTTACAGATTAAAAGCATTAATCCTTAGTTTGGACTTGGATTCCTGTGTGAAAATTGCTCTGGAGGTCTGTTGAGTGGAAACTTGCTTCCTGATTCCAGTACCACTGTTGCGTCCTGCTGCACTGCAGATTCATTGGAAGCGGAGGACAGAATGAGGAGAATCACTGTGTGTTTTATGTGAAGCCGTGACAGCAGGGTGAGCAGTGTAATATCTAGCCGTGGGGCCACCTGTGTGTGCAGATGACGCGTCTGCCGCTGTGTGGACAGAGCAGTGTGACGCGGTGTCCGCACTGTGTCTTGGCGTTATCTGCTGTGCTGCACGACAAAAACCCAGTGTGTGGTTGCAGCGAGGTCCGCCAGAGCAGTGCGGGCCCGGCCGTGTTGGGCCTGCATGGCTGCCCGCCTGTTTCCCGAGTTGCCCTGTAGATAACTGTTGGCACCCTGGCCCCCTGCTGGCCACGCCCCTTTGCCACATCTGAGTCTCTTCTCCCGCCCTCTCTTTTCTTTCAGATGCTACCGGACTTAAAAGCGGACAACCAGAGACTAAAGGATGAAAATGGAGCCCTGATCCGGGTCATTAGCAAACTGTCTAAGTAGCTAAAAAAAAACAATAACACACCCCTCCCCCCCCACACGACTCCCCGCACGCTCCCTCTCCCCAGCTCCAGCCGCGACTTCTGATTGCACATCCATCGATTGCAGCTGCTGTCTGTCTCGAACCCGGCTTCTCGTCCTCCTCCACCCGCATACGGTCGCCTTTGCCCACCTTCCTTCCCCACCGCCATCCGCCCTCTACCTCTGCTCCATCCTCATTCATCCACCCCAGGTTAGGTCCTCCTCCATCCTGCAGCTGTCCTGGAGACCCAACAACAGAGTTTACAAGCCGAAGAAAGCATTATGAATGAAACCGAATCAAACATGGCGGGTGGGGAAGCCTCCAGAAAAGAATATATTTAACCAGTAAGCCTTAGTTGTACATAAAGCAGTTGCATTGAGATCTCATTTATTCAACACCCCTTTTTTGTGCCACAACTGTTCAGTTTTCCTACACATATAGGGTTGTTTGTGATTTTTGCTTTTCCTCCAAACCCGCCCCTCTCCTCCACTACCTCATCTCTCAGCTCGCTCTTCCTTGAGTCTCACCCTTCCTCTCGTCCGCTATTGGTTCAGTTCTCCTCAAGCCCTGTCAATCAGCACCGAGTTACAAAGATTCCCCAGATTTGATTGGATGCTCCTGCAGCCCTTTGCTGTATTTTAACGCCCCCTTTACACACATGAACACATAAATGCCTAACACACTTTATCCCATCTGGCTTCACGTTTTGATTTATTTTTTTTTTCTTTCCTTGAAGAAATAAATATAATTCTCACTTGGTGATTGCAAAAAGTGGACTTGTTGGAATTTCACTGTATGTGCAATATGCATTTATTTCTTAAAATGCTTTAAGTCCATTGAGAGTAGAGTTTTTACTCCTGCCTCCCGTCGCTGACTTACCCCCTCTTCCCTCTTTTTAAGTTTGTAATGTAGATTTTGGTATTTACCCTGTGTTCTTCACTTCATTTTAGCAGGTACTGAGTGACGCTGTATATATGTATCGTTTGAGACCAGCACATGGCATGCTTTACGATTATGGACAAACTCCGTCTGTTACTATTAAAATATAAAAACTCCAGAGGACGGCAACGTGTGTTTTAAAAAGAAATTAATTTTATAGTCTGAAGACATGGAAACACAGTAGACCCTCGCTGAAGGGACAGCATTTGCTGTTCTGTGACGTTATCCTTGTTCATTTTTAAAAGTGTTCACTGTAATTGTGAGAGGAATAATTTAATTGCTTCACTACATTTCACACATTGTATACAGTATCTTTGGGGGAGTGCTTTTTTGTTTTTCTTTTTTTAATTTTAGTATTAGCCAAGATATTGTCACTAAAGCCTAGGTATTTCTAATCCAGTCCTTTTACAATGTCTACATGCACTGTTATTGTCATGTGACCACTATGTCAAATAAAGACCATGTGTTGGAACATGTATTTTATGCATTGCCGTGGTCTTTAAATTTACTGTAGGGACGCTGTGGTTGGACCATCTGGACTTTTCTTATGGATTTTTTATTTTTTAGTGTTTTTTTTTGCTTCCTCACGGGCCGTTTTTTGTTCCTGATTTTAATCTCGAAGCTTTCCGCTGTTGTACAATGTGACTTCATCCTGACGCGCAGTGCTGTGGCTCCCGACCACTCGCAGCATTACATCGCGACAAACGGTGTACATTGTAAAGCTTGCATCAGCTATTGTACCATGGTTGACTATGTTGTATATTTAAAAGTGACTTTATACCCCTTTGTGAGGAATGAGGCGAAAAACAGGCCAGAATGTCTATGGTATATTTTAAGTTGAGAAGTGGGCCCGGTGGCTGTTTGGCAGCTCACTTCGTGTGGATGCTCGGCCGTCTGACTACCAAGCCCTAGGACCCCTCTACTGAATCGACCAATAGTGTGGACTGCTCTTAGCTATGCGAGGAAATGGCAGTCGAAGACCTGAAGGGGGCAGCCTCACGCATACATGCCCCTTTCCGTGATAAGCCAGACAGATGTATTTCGGTCTCTTGTGTGGATTCGACACTGCTGCTTCCGTTGGGCATTTTAATGTTTTATATAAAATACATAATTTATTCGAGGTAGACGGAGAGTCTGCTTCAGCCGACTTGATTGCATTGGTAGTATAGAGCAGACCTTGTATCCCAACGAAACCATTTGCCAAAACACGTTTATTTTGAGAAAATGTATTTTGTCCTATACAAATAAAAATTAATAAGTGAATGTTTGTCTTTGTCTGTATGATGAAAGGTAAATATCACAAACATGATACTTGATGCTGAACTGAAGATGGTTTCATTTAACTGCTGTATTTGTGGAACAATGGCACGGTCCCTTCTGTTGAGGGCTGATTTATTAATGTGATGTCAGGACCTTGATTCTAAAGCCTGTGTGCCACTAGATGGTGCACATAAGCCAAAATTTTTGCTAACATTTTGCCTCTTTCCCCTCATAAGGTAAGTTAGCAATGTAAGGGGGAAGGTAAAGCTTGAATTCTTCTCAAGAGAGAGAAAGAGAAGCTGATCAGGCAAGGCTTTAAATTCAAATGAAATTTCAGCATGTCAGCAGAGTTTTTGAAATCCCCTGGTTTCCCTGATTTTTAATGGAAGGAGGTGTTAGTGAGATTTGTTGGAGCAGTCAAAAATGTGGCATCTCTGAGGAATGTTTATTGGGGGGGGGTGACTAATTAGGAACTTCATGATGGGGGGCTCCCCTTTGTGTACCAAGCCTGGTGGAATGAGGTCTTTTTATCCCAAAGCGCAGCTGACCTCGTCCTATAGCTGGGGTGCAGCACTGAAAAACAGTCCTTTCATCTGCTACGCTTTTGAGCTGGGGTAGCGTTTCACCAGCCTGTTCTCCCAGGCTCTTTCAGCTTGTTGCATGTTCTGATGGTTTTTGTGCCCTTGACTTTACAAAGGGAGGTGCACTTATTTCCAAATAAGCTGCTGTTAACATTTTCTTGGCCAGTATGATGTTGATCACCTTGTAAACTGATTAGCATGGATTCTAAGCCCTCAAAGCTGTATAAATTGCAAATAAACACAACAGCAATGAGACCTGTGGAAATTTCTTCTGCTTGTTTTCTGCAGTGGAACAGTACTCCCAGAACCCAGGTGGTTTATCAAAACATCACGAGAACAAGTCAATAAGCTGGATAAATATTTCCGCTGATAAGGGGGAAAAAGCCATCCTAGATGAGATACAATGTTCGTAAAATGTGAGCAAATAAATGGGATGCGTAGTTCAATAAACAGCTTTCACACCTGCATTTAACAGACATGTCTGCTTACAGTAGGCTTCCCTCACTCAGGGCCAGTGACTGAAACTGCACTCGGAAATACTAGAAGTATTCTACTTTTGGAAGTTTTTGAAATCCATTTTTAAGCTTCCATACAACTGAAATTAACGCTGACAACTGTTGTGCTCATCAAAACTCTTGGTTTTCTGATATGGACAGTAGTTCATCTTCGGGGCAGGGAGATACAGGAAATGTGTCGAGGATGTAACTGCAGTTATCTGAAAATATTTAACCTGGTTTATATTCTGATTTTCATGTATTTGGTTTGATAGCTGAGCATGATGCCCCAGCAGAAGATTTATGGAAGGTGGAGTATTAGCTGCCAACAGGTTCTTACATAAATGAGAAGGATAATATTGTTTTTGATATTTAATCTTCTTGTTTTTGATTAAGGATACTCAGTGAAGTGTTAATGTAGAGGTTTTTCAGATTCATACCCAGAGCCGAAGATTAGCAGGACATTTTGACCAAGTTAACCTTATTTAGCAAATGCTTTTACCCAAAGCAATGTACATTTTTTGAGAATGCACGGTCAGACAGTCACTGGGAGTTAAATCACTCTGCCAACCCTGGGATTTGAACCAGCACCATTCTGATCTCTGGCACACTGTCATATTCCGCTGAGGCTCGCACCGCTCCCCCACTTTACAAAAGGAGCCATTTTTCATGATTGCGGCCGTCCATATCAAACAACGGTGATATTCCCCAAATGCCGATGGTACAAGGCAGGGTAAAGTACGAAAAGGATGCCAGCCCATCTCAGGGCACGCACGCATATTAAAAATAATCACAGACTTCATGTAAGCTGTATATTTTTTAGACCTTAAAAGGACTCGCACAGATACCAAACACAGAGCCAATGCTCAAGTCGAAACCAAGTCTGGAGTTGTTTTCTGAATTACCTGGACATGTCAAGAGGGAAGTAGCGGATTCTTTTTTTTAGGTGGTGGTGGGGAGGGGGGGTGGTGTTTCATGAGTTCTGTAGATTTTTTGAGGTTGTGTTCTGGTTTACAACCATGGAAAAAGTCAAAGGTTTGTTACTTTGCATGCGAATCCCTGAATCCATGTTAGAACTCGCTGAGGCAATTTCGTAACAAATGTATCTGATTATATGGTTTGTGGTTCAATGACAAGTCATTTGCATGATTTTGTGCCCACAGATTGATTAATTATCATGTCAAAGTCAGTGGAGTATTTGTTTTATAACATGCTGAGTTTAATTTATTAGATCAAGATCAAATTATGATGAAATTAAATGTGTCAGATCCAAAATATGCTTATGACTGCTGCTATTTATGTTAATATACTTATGGTTCGTGATGATGGAAACACAAACCATCCACCCACTTTCTGTAATGATTATCCTATTCAGGGCCGTGGGGGGGTCCAGATGGGGTGCCAGTCCATGGCCCACATGCATACCTATGGGCAATTTGTTAACTCCATTTAATCTCTGCATGTTTTTTGAACTGTGGTGGGAGTATCTGGAAGAAACACCACACACAGATGCATGGCTGCGACTCTAACGCCAGTCTCAGAGGTGCAAGGCAACAGTGCTAACCCAAGAAACACAACCATGAGCAAGAATTAGATGCATGTTGTTGCCGGTCCAATACTTCTTCCAAGCCAGAAGTCTGCTTGAAAATAACAGTGTGTGGTGGCCAATGCCAGACTTGGCAGAAAGTGATGGAAAGTTGGAATCCTAAAAAACAACAATGAAACGAAAACTCGTACAGAAAGAGACAGAAGGAGGCAGAAGGAATGAGGTAAGTGAAGTTCTTTGATTCAATTTCCCATTGGTTTAAAAGAGGCAATCATGGAGAGCATGTAAGAAAGCTCCTACTTCACAACATTTAATCATCTATCCATCTTCTAGCTGCTTATCTTAATCAGGGATGCAGGATGCCTTTGAATAACAAGGTCTTAATTATTTCAATGTGATTGGTTCTCCCACTGGTGCAGTTAGTATTATTGGAAAAAATGCAGCTGTGTGTCCAGATTAGTGCTTGGAAACACCAGGAAACCTTCAGGCGCCCATGTCACATGACACATCACACGTTCCTTTATTTGTATGTTTTTTTTTTTTACTTAATTTATTTAGAATGCTTAAATGCTAAAAACTACAGGGTCATATAATTTTGACCTCATACCAACTCCACGTTGCATATGCACGCAACTTTGAATAAAGGATCGTTACATCAGTGTGCTTCTCCAACCGAAAAGCCTTCCCCTCTCTGTGGCGACATGATTGATCGAAAATGACTGAGCATTGCCTTGGCATGCAGGTTCATTCTCAGCCTGTCTCACCTGGGACTAAATCTTGACTTCCAACAATTTGTGCTAAGAACCTGACAAGCTTCTGTGTCACAGCTGGGATCTGTGGATGCAACTGGACTGGTGGTGCTTTGCTTTGGACTGCGGCTTGCTCGGGGAGTCAGGATTAGTCCCTGTCAACAGCAGTTTTATTCTTTCCCACGTGCCCGCCCCCCCGCCATCACTACCACTACCGCTACTACTCTGCCTCAATCTTCAATTCCTTATCATTCCACTTCACTGAAGTCGCTGAGTAAGGAGATAATTATATAGCTACCGGCATGAAAAACAGGCGTGCTCATCAGGTCTGGTTGATGGAAATAGCACTCCTTCTTGGAAGATAAATAACAGTAACGGTGCCTGTGTCTCAAAGGGCAGCCATGTGGAATTTCAATTGGGATTAAAAAAGAATAACAAATATGTGACCGTCCAAAGGCTAGTTATTGTCTAATAGCAATATATTTATACATGTATATATTATGTATTGATAAAATCGGGGAGAGGTGTTTTAATGTGATCAGGGTCAGAAAGACGGCTTATGCGATTAAACCCCTTCCAGGATTTGAGGTTCGAGGGGTGTGTTTTTATTCTCTAAATTTTTGCGCCCTGTTGCCAATTCTCTTTCTAGATTCAGGGAAATACCAAGGAAGTCGATCTTAAAGCTGCACAGCGTGGTGTCTCCCGTCTTACTGCTCTGGCTCCCCTGTGCACAAACGGGACAATTAGGTGCTTTGGAGAGACTCCTACTGGATGCAGTGAGGGCCAAGCCCACGCCAGCAAGAAGACAATAACGCCGCCTGCTAGCCTCGCTGCACCCCCCCCCCCCCCCCCCCCCCTCGCCCCGCCCCCTCTTCCTCCTCCCCCTCCCTCCTCTCCCTGCTGCCGGGTTTTCCCCCACCACCCCGCTCGT
>JAABNY020000063.1:26703731-26715483 GCA_015164015.2 Brevimyrus niger | reverse complement strand
TTGCCCCCCCCGCGCACAACCCGAGAAAATAGAGGCCTTGGGAGACCCCCCACCGGGCGCCAGGCGGGCCAAGCCCCCCCCCAGAAAAAAAAAAAAACCCCCCCCTCCAGCCCCCCCGCCCCCCCCCCCCCCCCCCGGCAGTTTCGACTGGCTCATTCTCCCTCCTTCCTTTCCTTATCCAGCGGTCAGCTGATTCAGCCACACATTCCGGTCTGGTTCCTCACACGAGTAGCAGGTGTGGGGTGGAGGGCAGATTAGAATATGCCCGGCGACGCCTTTACACTGTCTGCCCCCTCTTTATATGCAAGAGGTATGTGAACACACACAAAAAAAATACTGTGTCATGTGACTAAAGTTAATCTGTGAGGGATTGTCAGGGTGCCTTAATCGCATGTTGAGAAAGAAGCAGGTATGTCTACCCATCTATTTTCCAGACTGCTGACTTAATGCGGATTCGCAGCAAGCATTGTCTGTCGTAGGAAGTACCTTGGACGGGATCCATCACAGTGCACAGCACGGCCATTTGGAAAAGCCTGTCCATCTCGACTGCATGCCTTTGGGCTGTGAGAGAAAAGCCATGCAAATGCAGGAAGAACTTCCATACTCTGCACACACAACCAAAGGCAGGGATCAAGCCTACAGGTCTGGAGGTGTGAAGTCACTGTGTAGTCTGGTAAGCTTCTGGGCTCACTGTCTGGACCATCTACAGTCTGCTTACTTGTCCATCATCTTCACACTGAAAAATTGTTTTCTTCCTATTGCCACAACATTCCCTTTCTACAAACTGTAACAAAAGCTGGCCTCCTGCCTCTCCCGGCAGTGTGCCCAGTGTAGCTAAATTAACAATTAATCGAGGGGCTCAGATGCAGAAGGTACTTGGAAGAGATTACAGCAGTGACATACATGTAAGTGGGGCTGCAATGCATTATGGGAGTTTGAAAATACTCCTGGCCAGGTGATGACTGTGATGATGATGACAATAATCACACAAGTTGTTGGATCACATATTTTATGGTGCGAACGTTATTTAAGGATCATTTCTGAGTATATCATCCACTGAATCGCAGTGCATTTCTAAGGTCGTGCCTTAGATGAATGAGTTTCCATGCTCAACCATTAAGAATAATAAGCAGTATTACGCACTGCCAAGTGTGTAAAAGAGAGTGAGTCTATAACAGGAAATATAATTTTCTGCACGTAGGCTGACAAAAATGCAAAGTATGTGACCTGTGTTTTTGGCAAGATTTCATTTTATTTCTCCCTGGTCTTTTCTCTTTCATTAAAAGAAAAACAATTATTGATATATATATATATTTTTTTTAATTTGGGGATCTTGCTTAAAAAAGGTCTGATTGTGATGCCAGTTCCCCACTAATGCACCTGTAAAGAACAGACCGTGAACTACAATATACCCCATGAACAATGGAAGCTCATCAAGCAAACACCTTGCGGACCAGCAATTCCATTACACTGATGGCCGCAGCTATACAAGTTATAGCTTTGCTGAGGTAATATGGTGAACAGAGAGTGAAAATAAATTCCTTCGCATTTCCAGTAACATTTCATACGTGCAGTTACACCGGAACATTATCGTACCTCTTTCCCGGCGTGAAATAAGATTTGAAATAACAGATTCAGTGTGGTTACATCACTGGGCTTCTGAGGAACTGGGTCCGGAAAAACCTCTCAGCTCCAGATTGCAGATCATGGGCCTGTCAGAGGGAAATATTACAGGGGAATAGCTTTTTTTTTCCCTGTGAGGAGTTAATTACAGGGTCAAGGTACATCTCATTAACTTCAAGCAGGGAATCACTGCTCCAAAAATCACAGGCTGGAACAAGACAGGGTTTTTATGGTGTGTTAAGCAAGAGGGCTAGCTTCTCCTGCACTGTGCAGAACTGCATTTTTTATGTCCCGTTTTAATATCTGTATGAATGAAAAAACAAGATATGATGTATGTTTATGCAAGCCTTAAATTAATCGGTTGTACATATTAGTGATACATATATAGGCTTAAATATATCACAATGCATTTTCAGAAGCAAGATAAGTCTGTCAATGTGTATGAAGTGCAAAATATTTAAACCTAAACTGTTTAATTCCATTATGTTCAACTTTAATATCAGGACCTTCCTAAAAGTTGCCCAAAATTGCTATTTGAAAAGCATTCGTTGATGATGGTACTGTTTTCATCTTTTAATTTTTTCATAATTAGTCTGATTTTGTTGTTTCATAACACTTTCTTGTTTGCCAGTCTGAAGGCTGACTTTTAGATTGACTTTGGAGTAGGTATAACTAGCCTATTCTAAAACGTATGCACCTTATAAACGCGCAGTTCTGAGACTTGGAAATCCCTTCTAAAACGATCTGCGTCATTAATAGCGGGCATTTCTTTCACGTACAGAGCTTTACCACGGTTGGTAAAAACAACATAGAATTTAAATGGTTATTTCATTCAATTCGGTGCAATATAAATGGTAATATAAAAAGCAAACCGTTTTCATTCAGTCCATTAGGTCGCACTAATTAGTCTTGTATTTCAGAATTCAGTTAAATGTTATTTGACATTTTTGTGTGTCATATAGTCATAAATTATAATAGAAACCGAGAAAACAAAGCGTACAAGCGTACAAAGCGTACATTTACAATAATCGGGATTGCGAAACGATTCTGCAGAAGTGGGATGATCAAGTGACTCAGGTTTGATGCCAACTGGACGAATAAGCCCAAAGGAGAGGCTCCTAGCGTGACTGTTCGGCTACTTTCGTGTAGGTTCGGCTCTTCCCGCTGGGCGGAGGGGAGTGGGCGGGGCTCCTGCTCGGCTCTTTCGCGGCTCGCCGTGACTAATCGGGCTCGGCACTGGGCTCCGTTTCGCTCCGTAAAACGCTGCTCACCTGAGAAATCAGCGTGAGTCTCTGATCTCCAGGTAAAACCATTCGGGCGAATTACCGCTGCGCTTTTTGCTCCTTCGAGGGCCGGATACCGACTTTGTGCAACTTGCACAACATTTCCCTTCTTATTCGGGAGAGTTGGTGCGGTGTGGGGACCTGCACGGACTTGCGCTGATTAGAGCCTCGCAGACTCCAAGTGCAGCTTTGCTTGTTTTCACCCGAGTTTTACTGCATAAAAAGTTTATCGATCTCATAGAAAAAGGGGGTAATTGAATCATCCAGCTAAACTCAGCCGTTATTGTGGCATTTGTACTATTAACCGTTTAAATCATCTGGGGTGTAGTTGCACAAGTGTGCACAATATTGTAAATTGGTTTAGGAGTTACGAATAAGAGGGGATCGATTTTTTCGTTTTAAAACATCAGAATAAAATTAAGCAAAGTGAACAGTTTAAACTGCTTAAATTGCCACTATAAACAAATAAACATCTTGGCGTAACATGGCAAGCGGTGGATTTAGACCTAACACAGCCACGGATTTTCTGGAGGAATGGAAGGCGAAGCGGGAGAAGCTGAGGGCGAAGATGCTGGTGGACATTGCCGCCTCCACCGGTGCGTCCCTGGGGGGCCCCGGCAAAAACGAGGCGCGCATCACGGCGGCGGGCTCCGAGGCCAACGGCGGCGGAAACCTGGAGCGCGGCGGCTCCGCGTCCGTCCTTTATGCCCCGTCCCATGCCGTCCTCCGATCATCATCGGCGTCTGCACTCAGGAGGCCGGACGACGAGACCCATCAGGTACCGACCACCAGGACTGTCGATCTCCAGGGCGGGGGTCTGAAAAAGACACCCCAGGCCGAGAAGTTGCCCGGTACCCCGCTGGCAGACGGCGGGGGCGGCGTTTGCAAGGAGAACGACCAGGACAGCCCGTCACCGGGAAGCGGCTCATCCGGTAAGGGCAAGGAAAAGAGGAGCTCGGGGCCGAGCGCCCGGAAGGGCAAAGGGCAGATCGAGAAGCGAAAGCTGCGGGAGAAGCGCAGGTCCACCGGGGTGGTCAACATCCCATCCAACGAGGTGAGCCTGGCTTTCCCGACACTTCTGCTGCACTGTTTCCTTTTGATGTTGTTACAGGAGCAGATGAATCTGTTTTAGTGCCTCGGTTTATCAGAGCTTAACTCCAAATGAAAAATACACAAGCACAAATAAGCTTTTTTTTATGGGATCATGTGTTTATTAATGTGAGAGACAAAGGTTGATCCCTGCGTGCATTTTGACATACATTGTGAAATATGCAGTGTTGCAAATATGGAAAATGTGTTTTCATCTTATTTCACCCAGTAGTGGATTAACATTACTTGCACAATGTCAGTTAAGAAAGAAGATATTCCTGGCAGTTGCATCTCTGTAATTAAAATGCCCCCCCAGCTTAGTGATCTGGATCTCCCAGTTAAGCCACTAATAGTCTGATTGTGTGGCAGTTTAGGTAACCCATGTTTATGTAATAACTATGCCAAGGCATGTTTGTGGAGCACATGCTCCCAGGGGTATGCTCCTCCCCAGGGTCAGGGAGCTGCGTCAGGCAGCCTCAAACTGCTGCCCTCTGGCCAGTTTCGCTTGGAGCCGGACCAGTCCCTAAGCATCCTGTCATTAGCTGGTCTGCCGTGCCAGAAGCTAAGCACTTGGAAAATGGGCACGTGCCAGTGCGTTTGGGTTGCATTCGACGAAAGGTCCTCACAGAAATGCGCAATCATATTCTGCGGTTACAGTGGGATTCTAACTGCAGTAATGGCCGTTTTTTCGGGGGGGTAGGGTGGTTTATTGGTAAACACACTCGTTGTTCTGTATCCCCTCTTTTCCAAAAAAGGAAGAGGATTAGGGAGCTGAAGTGGCCGAGAGACCCTGCTGTGTTTTCAGGTGGATCGTTGGAATGCGGAACAACATACGGGAAAGCCGGAAATCATAGGCAGGCCCAGTAGGAAGGTGTCGTTTGGGGGGCGGGGGGACTGTCTGGGGCAGTGAAAAGCTAATTACTGCCTTCCTGTGTGGCTTCTGAGCATCCCTGCACAGATTCTCCATGATCCCTGACATTCCGCTGCAGTGTCCCCTTTTCTCCGAAATGCCCGTTTCCCATAGAAATCTCCAACCTGAGGAAGTGTTTCGGATGGCATGAAACGGGCAGGCTTAAACGCACTGTTCCGGATTGTGATGCGCGATATGAGAACAGGACCCAGCTCTGCTTTCCTCGGAAGCCAGCCTCTGCTTTAGTGCACCAGATGTGGCTCTGAGTCCTACTTCCACCCAGTGTCTTGTGGTTTGTCAGTGAGTTCGGGAGCCCTCAGAGGGAGGCGGTATGTCTTGCGCAAAGCTGCAACCTAACACTGTGGAGAACTGGATTTTCCTGATAAGTGTTTGTGGATTTGGTGCTTCCTGTGATTATGTACTCCACATCTCCGACAGTGGTCGTGCATGTCAGCTTGCTTGCGATAAGACAGAAGTTTCTAATGCCTTTAGGTCCCAAAGTGGTTGAACACTTTCTTTAACACTGTTTTCCCATATATCTCCGTTTAATTACAAAGTTCTGAAGTACCACAGATTATTAGAGTGAATCATTCCTCACTTATGGAATATATAGAGCAATGTGTCACCTTCTTCCGTGTCAGTTGGAAATTTATTATGTTTTACTGGTGATAAATTTCTTGGTAATGCTGTAGGATTCAGCTGTTAAATCCCTTCTGTATTTCAGTGCATGATTGTCTTGCTGTGTCTCCTTGTCCACTCTTGAGTAGATATTCGTAGTGGGTTGATTTGTCGTGACCTCTGAGTAGTGCTGATGTATGACCGAGGTAATATTCGCATGCTGAAGTCTGTGCTCATGCAGTAGCCTTGCAGCTCATGCCGTGTGACGTGGTGGAGACGTGTGAAGAGTAATCATGGCGATTAGTCACTGGGGGACACGCCTTCAAAAGGCTTGTTTGTACTTCTGTTTCGAGGCCCTATCGCTGTAGACATTTAGGTGCAGACTGCTTTCCCTGTGTTTGGGGTCTGTGGGCCTCGCAGGCCGAAATATTACTGCACTTCCTTCAGTCTGTACGCATTTCCTGCTTTTCACTGAGGCCACGAGGCATTGCTTGTCGCTGACCGTAATTGGGAAATGGATTCCAGGATCCTGATTTGGGCCTGTCTCTGGATGTCACTAGTCCCAGAAAGCTTGACAACCTTTACTGGTTAGAGAATTGGCGATGGTCAGCAGATTTTTTCTTTGCGAGAACACCAGTGACATTTTTAATTTGAAGGGTGACCTTTCCTTTTTAACAGGCCTGCATATGATACTGTGACCAGAAGGTCATTCTTAAGCCCGTTTTTAAGCGGCATTGGGACATACCAATAAGCGACTTCACACATGGAGTTACATTATGCAGTACTGGTCCAAAGTCTGGACTAACCCGCTTTTAATACATTTGTCTATGCCTTAGCAATGTTATTCACTCTATAATAAAAGACCTCGAGGCAAGGTTCTTTATTATAATGTGAGGTGTGTTTTTTTACTTTACATACCATTTGGTTTTTTATTTGAAAATTAAGACTCTTACTTTGTCTTTTGTGGTGTAACTTCATCTTCATCCATTTCCAGATGTGACCTTTGTTCCTCTTAACTAAAAGAAATCTAACTTTTTCTTCCCCTGTTCTTTGTCATCGCAAAGAGCAAATTAACATTTTAACATGGGCACCATATTTCACCAGACGTATGGGCATTAATTTTCAAGTGCCTGTAATTACACTAATACAAGCCCATGTTCCATCCTGTATCTCTACCACAGATATAGCTAATGATGTAATTTTCTGTCCCATACAGTGAGTGAGGTCTGTTGGGGGTGGTTTGTGGATCAGCCGGTGAGGATGCTGTATCTGTGATAGGAAGGTCGTTGGCTCAAATCCCACAGTTGACAGAGTGATTTCACTGCCGGGCCCTCGAGCAAGGCCCAGCTGCTCCAGGGACTGACTGACCCTGCCTTAGCAATTGTACTTTGTTTTGAATAAAATAAACAGAATCAGCCAACATCAAACTCTCTTACTCCGTGTGGCCCAGTAGTGTAAACACACGTGTGCAGGAACGAGGCCATTTCCCGTACCAAGAATGGGTCAACCAAGTATGAATAGGTGTAAGAATAATGTTTCATGCATGTGTGTGTGAGGTAGCTGTTTATATGAGGTGGAAGCTGGCCTGGCTTCGCCTTGATGGCTCTCTCCGCTCGTCCTTGAGTTCCCATTTACTGAGAACGGCCAAAACGAGCCTGATGTTCCAGCACGTGGCTGTGGACTTGACTCACTTTTGTCGCTGGCTGATTGAGATGAAACGAACATCATAAGGCACTTGCTTCATTTTATTTAATTTTCTCTCCCCTCGTTTTGATCGGCTCTCAGAGCACTGGTTGCTACGTCTTTGCAAACATCAAAGTGAAGGCACCAATAAAAAAGGAGGGAGCGCAGAAGTCTTGGAATGTAACCTTTAAAGAGGTGGGATTAGACCGAGGCCCTTTTGATAGAACCCTTCACCGTAAATCCAAGCTTCCTCCTGCACAGAGGACGTCTCCGTGGTGGGTCCTATGGTGCTTTGAAGTGGGGGCCCAAGCAGGAGAAGGCCTTCTGGGAAATCTTCCACAGACAGACACCCCCCCCCCCCGTGCCTTTTGAAGTCAGCATTGAACCAAGGGCCACTCCTCTGCCTTGGTCACTGTGCTGAAGGTGGGAGTAACAGGTGGGTCTAAGCCAGGGGTGGCCAATCTTATCCGCAAAGGGCCGGTGTGCAGCGTCAGCTGTTCAAATCCAGGTGTGAGCCAATAAGCCCTCTAATTAGTAATCTAATTAAGGAGTTGCAGAGAAGATGGATATGGTGGAGATGGATAAGATTGGCCACCCCTGGTCTAAGCGAATTGGATTTCCCAGGTCAGGATTTCGGGGCTCTGTGGGATGCGTCGGTCCAGAAGCACGAAGCAGTGGTCTGGGAGGGTTTGTTTCTCCTGTTCGTGGAGCTCTGCAGGGAAGAAATCGAGGGGAGTTCGGGCCTGGTGACACTCGGGGCTGGAAGGTTTCAGGGTTCATTAGGAAGAAAATGCTGCATTTTGTTTGGCCAATACTTTTATCCAATGTGACCTTCATTTATGAGACGGCGGGATCAAACGGCCCCTGTAGCAGTAAGGTTTAGGGGCCTTGCTCAGGAGCCCAACAGTGGCATTGGTTTGTCCGTCCTGGGATTTGAACCAGCGACATATTCCGATAACAGGCACGACATCCTCACCCAATGATCCCCAACACTACCAACAAAAATCAGTAGTGATGTAGTATCAGTAGTGACACCCCCATTTCGAACTCGAACACATCTCGGTGCCTAATGGCCGTTACATCTGTGCTGCTATTACAGTCTGCGCACTGACCAGGAAACTGAGATATTTCGAACTGGTTTACTCGTGAGTCTTGTCCTGACGGTCCGCTGTTGCAGCCGCTCTGAATCATGTCAGTTTATTAAGCTCTGAGTGTTTACGTGATTGAGGTAATGGTTAAGCAGTAATCCTCCTGAGGGCTTAGGGCTGGAATTTGGACCTCCAGCCAAAGGAGGGGGGGGGGTCTGTGTGGTCTGTGTTAATAACTTGTCCTTTTAAGCTAAATGAGGGCAGAGTGTGATGCTGTGTGTAAATGTCTAGTCAGGATATAAGCCAGCTTGATTGTGTGTCTTCATCTCCCAGCCGTCTGGGAGAAGCGTCAGATGGGATGGTTTTAATGACCTCTGTGGTCTGGGCTGTTTGAAAGGCTCAGTCTTGGTTGCACAGGATCACTAGGTGAGCCCTCGCGGTGCAGATTTGGAATGGCTAGGTCTTTCGTTTAAGATGAACCTCATTTGACTTCCTGGTGCACTTCTGCTGGAAGCTGTTTTTGTGCTCGGACTGTAAATGTTCCATCACTGGGGCAACCAGGTCGGCGTTTTCGGAGGTATTGTAGCTCATGGGGAAAAGGCCAAAATGCTCAGAGAGGTGGGGGGGGGGGAATCTGGCAGGGGAGTGGGTGGACTCGGACACCGCAAAACACATTAGCATGTGGAAGCCTGAAGATTCAGACAGAAGACAAGGGCCGCATTCTTTTAGGACAGAGGTTGGTAATCTTTTCCGCAAAGGACCGTTTTGTATGCATTTTTTTGCTGCAACTCCCTAATTAGGTCACTAATTAGAGAACTGATTGGCTGAGTCCTCTTCACACCTCATTTTGAACAGCTTAAGGTTATCCCAAAACCCTGCACAGACACTGGTCCTCGGCGGATAAGATTGCCCACCTCTGATCTAGGATGTTCTCATGGTCTTCAGGAGTTGTTGTTGTTGTTGATGATGGTGATAATGATTGTTGTTGTTAACAGCTATTATTCATAATAGTAGTAATGGTAAATACTAAAATAGTATTTAGTAGTAGTAGTAGTAGTAGTAGTAGTGATGATGATGATGATGAGTAATTAAGCTGTGAATCCGTTCTTTCGGTGTGATTTGCATGTTCCCTTATGGCTTAGGAGTTCCCTCATGTTTCATGTTGGATCAGCTCACTCAAAGCCCCAATTTATGCACATCACTCTGCATGACACAAACGAACTCGTAGCACGAGGTGGTAGATGATGCGAAAGCTTTAGCACAGATGAGTCACTCCTGACTTGTTTTAAGAAAGACTCCTGGTAAGAGATTTGTTTTCGGTGTTCGGAGAACAAATATTATTCAGGAATTTCCAAAATGACATGGAATGATTATTACGGGTAACTCTAGTTGACGCGGAACGTAGAATGTGCCTTTGATTATTTTTTTTTTTAAATGAAAGTTTTCGGTTTAGACATTTTGTTTACTTGTCTGCTCTTCACCCGAGTGCTGCTCCTCGTAAATAATGAATAGCTGTTTGACAGGAGGTATGTAGTCATGTGGCCCTCATCCGTTTAAAAGCTCGGCGTCCTGAGACATTCGGCAGTTTCTGCCTGCACCTGCGTTACAGCCAAAGCCACGGCACTCATATATAAATTCATGGAGGGCTCTCCCTCACCTCGTAATTAAATCTGCGGGAAGCCGCCGCTGCAGATGATGCTCCGTGGCTGCACGGTTTCATGGCTTCAGGCCTGGTGAGCGTCTCGCCTGCCTTGTGGCCGGAACCGCCGACCCCGTGCCTTAGTGGGTGTCCCATTGATCCGATGTCCGTTTCTCGCTCGGGACCGTGGTCTGAAAGGGGACAGATGATGCCGTGACATTCCTTAGATGTCACGGGATGCAACGTTATAGCCGGCCTCAGTGGGGAAAGTGTCACATGAGAGGAGTGCTTGGACTCGGGTTGACCCCCTTACCCTGTAAGAATCAGACTGACACGGAGGTGTCCCGCTTGCTTCCGGGACGAATGAAAATCCGTAGCTCTGGCGAACGTCCTCTGATCATCTTCACGCCCTTCTTCACGCCCGATTGACACATCTTCTCCTCAAGTGCCTTGAGGCTTTATGAGGTATCGTGAAAGGCGCTATATAAATATGAATTGACTTGGATTTCTCCTGTGGCTGAGATTGAAGCTGGGCTTTAGTGAAATCGGGAGTGTCCCAGTTTCTCCGCTCTGTCCCTTTAGTCAGCACTCAGTCATGCTGCATCGGCGGGGGGGGGCTTGCCTGGGCCTGTAAAGCCTTCATATCCCTTTTGGCACTTGCTGTCTGAGTAAAGCGCGCATCATGGGACGTGTCCTCCAGGTTTTTACCGCAGTAAAGCCACCGGTCACGTTTCGGCTTGCTCCGCTGGGGCGAATCCTGCCACTTTTCCACCCTAACCCCGCCCTGTAGGGGAATGTTGTTCGGTGGCCCTGGCTCAGACGGCCCAATTCCTGCTCCTTCTTGCCCGACAATGGGCCCCCATTCATAGTGAAGATCGCCAGAACGGGAGGCTTTGTCTGGTAAAATCCGTCCCCAGTGTCATCAGGCCCTGCCTGCCGGACAGGTAATACCTCTCAGCTTTGTGGTGTAAATTTTCCAAACAAAAGGATTCGTTTAGTAATTCTTTTAAGTGCATTTTCCACCTCTAACACACGCAGGCAGTATTTGTCCATTCACTGTCTTCCTGGTATAAAATGGCTTGGCAGGTAATTCATATGTCTGGGCCATTTTTCACATGTGTTTCACAGATAGTGATGCTGACTGCTAGAAGGCGTGGAGTTACGCTCATGGCAAATATATAAAAATGTATATATATCATAGCCATGTTTTAGTCTGCTTCTTGCCTAATGCATCGTTTAGCCGCTAGATTTCTGCATCTGCTGGTATGGACAGAGATGGTTCAACTGAGTTTAAATTAAGGTTGGTATAGAGCATGGCTGCTTGTCCCGTTTTTTACGTGATCATCCCGTATTGAGGAATGTAATGCCGTGTCCTGTTTTGAAACAATACGCGGTGCGTATTTGCTACCTGAATTCCCATTCCCCAAATTTTATTGTTCCCCCCACCCAGTATATTTTATCCTGAGGGAAGTTGATAGAGATTGGTCGGCATGACCTACAAACACATTTAACAACAAGTAATTGTAATTTGTTCACTTGTTAATGGTGGGCAAAATATAATCATGGGCACATTTGGGCAATTCATTCCCACAGTGTATTAATGTGTGTGTGTGTGTGTGTGTATACACACACACACGCACTCAACTAAAGGAATATTAGGAACACTATACTAATACGGTGTTTGACCCCCTTTCGCCTTAAGAACTGCCTTAATTCTACGTGGCATTGATTCAACAAAGTGTTGAAAGCATTCTTTAGAAATGTTGGCCCATATTGATAGGATAGCATCTTGAAGTTGATGGAGATTTGTGGGATGCAC
>JAABNY020000063.1:26677266-26691721 GCA_015164015.2 Brevimyrus niger | reverse complement strand
GCCGTCCCCGGGCAGGGGGCCCCTTGCGTAAACAGGTGCAGGTGAAGCCTGCCCGTGTGGCCTTCCGGGGTGCCTAGACCCCCTCACCCCCCCCCCCCTTCCCCCCCCAGTGACTGCGCACTGGGAGCGAACCCCTGTAATGTATGTCAAAGGCTTTCGGCACCTGCCCTTCAGGAGGTCTCTGTGGAAATGAAAGAGCAGGCCTGCTACCCGGCAAGCATGGAGGGGAAAAGTGAAAGAGCAGGCCTGCTACCCCGCAAGCGTGGAGGGGAAAAGTGAAAGAGCAGGCCTGCTACCCCACAAGCGTGGAGGGGAAAAGTGAGAGCAGGCCTGCTACCCGGCGAGCATGATGGGGAAGGCCGTCTCCACCAGAGGGCGCTTTGCTCCTCCTGGTGTTTCTCTCCTATGCTTGTTGTCCTTGTTTGTGCCGTGTTGCTGTGCTCAGTCATACCCGCTCCTGTCTCATGTCCTCACTGCACATTTAGCCATTTTAGATGCTCTGAATAAAAATAAAAAATAAAACTTTTCTTGAATCATCTCTCTACGTCTTACAGCAATCAATTTTTCGGCTTTACGGCATGATTCTGATGAGTAATGCACAATTAATACCCGGCTAATTAAACCATGGTTTGTGCGTCAGTGTGCGTGCGTGTGTTGTTTTTTTTTCTTTTCCCCAAGTAGTTGTGAAATCAAATCCCTTCAAGCATTGCATATCCCTTGAGAGAGAGTTACCCAATGAACTCCCTATCATACCTATCACTGCGTTTTACACTTGTTCAAGGGGGGCTTTGCGCCCTGTAAACTGAGTCTTTATACATCGTCTTCAGGTTTTATAGACCATGAACTCCATTTTGACTGAAGCTTTGCAATTTCCATTGTCCATATCGGACTGGTCGCCCGGGGCCTGTTATCGGCTGTTCAGCAGCATTGATAACATAAGGGACTACAATTGAAATATGCTTGCTGACTGTATTTAGGAGTAATGGACCAGCTGGTCTGTATGTGTTGATGACGGACTGGTCCAGCATCTGAAGTGCCTGCAATGTGGGTGTCCTGACTAGGGGTCCGTATTAATATCGTAAATAGCTCAAACCCCAGTGGCTCTTGTCTGTTTTGTATGCCAACACTGAGGCTGTCTGCTCACCGTCTTGGTCTATCCCGGAGAGCTGCCCCTCACTGAGGTTGCGCGCTTCGACCTCCGCATCGGCAAACTGCCTTTGAGATATGAAGCTGTCAGGAAGCCGTAAAACGCACATATATTCTCATAAGTTGTGTTTCCCCCCCCTGCCTTTTATGCGCCGCATTGATTTAAGCCTGTTAGGTCGGATTTTTGTCGGCAGCTCATTTTGAGGGCCTCTTTCTTATTGAGTATTTTTGATTCTGTGCCTGATTCATATTAAAATGTCAGTAACTAACAAGTGTATTTTTAGTGTTTTATTCTCTGCAGCATCAAACACAATGGCACTGAGAATTAAATATGTATACTGCCCTTCTAGCATTGGTGAAACGTCTACGTTATGGAGCTTCAGAGTCTAGAAACTCTGTGGATCAGGGATCAGGTGACTTGGTACTACCAGAGCAGTGGAGAGTGCCCTTGAAAAGGTGTAGGAGAAGGTGGTGCTTCCTACAACGTGAGGAGGAGCCTGCAAGCTGAAAGCCTCGTGGCAGAGTAAGAGTTTCCAAGCGCTAACACCAGCAGGCATTCGAAGGACGGTCCGCATCAGTCAGGCGTAAAGTTGCTGACCGGTATCAAAAAGCCCAGTGACCCATGGGCTTTTAGTGCGCCACCTGGCTGTATCCGGGGCAGGCTGGCACTGCTTTTTCTGATCCTTGAGGAGGATGGGCACTTTTCCCAGCTGTATTTCACTGCAGCCAGGAGCCAAGTGTCAAGTGGGAGGGGCAATCTCGAATAGGAGTGGCTTATCACAAGGGGCAGAAGAGGTTTATAATGAGGGTTAGGGTATCGGATGATAATGCCTGACACAGCCCCTCACGCCCGACATTCAGCTCCTGGCTGCAGTGATGTCTCTCGCTTTTTCTGAAATATAAATAGTCTCTAATAGTGCTACCGCTGGCTTTCAGAGCTTTGAAGAGATGATTGGCTTTTCGGGCCCAAGTTTAATGGGATGTTTTTGCAGGAGTGTTTAAAAAAGGTTTGGGTCACACAACCAAGCCTTTCTTACTTACGGGAGAACTTTAACAAGCTAGTCAGCACCGGCCATTTAACCCTCATTGTATTGCATTTGTCAGTTCTGCTGTGCCTTCGTGAATTTTCTGAGGAGTGCTGGTGTTATCTGCTGGCTAATCTAACATAATTGGATTTTGTCTTTTATCAGTGCCTGGGACATGCTGGTTCTGAGTTCAGCTCCGTGGCAGAATTCAAAGCCTGCAGTCTGGTTTTAATGAGCAACTTGCCTTGCCTTTGCGTGAGCATTTGGTCAAATGAGCCGTAGGTCTAAAGACGTTCAATCATCTGCAAACTGCAATAAGTTTGGAACGTTAAAGAGATGTTCTGGACAGATAAACTGTGTCAGATGACACATTTCAGTTATCCCAGTGGCACGAGGAGGTATGGTTTCATTTTACTCTGCAGGGAACACGGTAGTTGACCTTGGCATGTCCATGTCAACAATATGTACAGACTCATGTTTGTGAACAGAAGGGAACTGACGAATGAGAATGAGTGAAAGTTTTCCAAACTGATTCCTCCAGCTCTCTGCATATCCTTACATGGAAAGAATGAGTCATTAGTGTGTTACTTGTTAGCTTGGCACGCACGTACAACCTAAATCGTGTGTGCTGCTGATTTTTATCCTGACACCCCTTATCATTCTCCGGTTGGATCAGTACGGGCGGGGCAGCGGGGGTAAAATTGACCCCATATCAGTAAGGCTACACATTTGCTTGAGTTCCATGTTAACTTTTAGATTTAACTTATTCTTTGTAAGGTGTCTCTTGGTAATCCAGCTGTCAGGCTGAGCCCAGTGATCCAGGCTGTGATAATTGGGTGACTAGCCCAGTCGTGCAGGTGGTGGAGCCTGAAGGTTCATAATTCACCTGTCAAAAAGGCATTAGCTTGCACTCTGTAGGTCAGATGTGGCTGAAAGATGAGGCCTTCAGACAAGCAGGTGTTGAAACCTTCGGTTCTTCTGTCCTGAGGTCAGATCTTCATCTGACCCGTGGAAAAAGGGGAATTGTGGCATTTACCATGGAAACTTCTGAAACGGTTTCTCCTTCATAAAAAATGTGCCTCATAAGATCTTATGGGGAGGATATTCACTTGACTTTCATGCAGAGGTTAAAAGTTCACCTTCAGAAAGTACAAATCCTGACCAAGAGTTTCGACCAACCAGCTGAATGTAAAGAGTAACATTCACAGAGTACTCAACTGCTTGGTTGAAATAAAAACATGACCTGAACAAGACCTGAACTTTCCACCTTTGCTTTCATGTAGAGTTTATGGGCGTTTTTCCACCGCACCACGTACCGTACTTACCGTACGTAAGTTTGTACTTCCATAAAGTGCCGAAAGTATGGTGGTACTTTTGTGTCAGTTTTCCACTGGCGTAACAAAATGGTACTGGCGCTAAATGACATCATCGGCGACCAGCCCTGACTGACATCGTCACAAAGTGCAGCTTAAATCATAATCAATAAACAGCACAAAATTTAAACTAACTGGAAAATGCTGTTTATGTCATGTTATGTCGGCTGCTATCACAGTATAATATTCAGTAATATCCAAATTGCATGAATGCTGCCATCATTTACGTTTACGTAGGTACACTTACTTTGGCTAAGCCGATCAAGGCAGTAAGAATGAGAATGCACTGCTAATTCAGTCTTGAAAGCAAACAAATTATTTAATTATGTTTTTTTATTTTCAAGCGGCATTGTTCGGTGTTTCGCGTGTGCCCAATTTCTTCCAAGGGGCTTGGTATTACGGGGTTCCGGGCAATTCAGTTTCCCTGTTTCTCCTGTCTATCAAGAAATAATAAAGTGTACCAAAGTACCAAAGAAGTACCCCAACTGGTTTGGCACTTTCGGTACTCGAGATTTCAGTACTGGTACTCGACCGGAAGTCAATGGAAAAGCACAAGTACTGTACTTTGTGCGGTGGAAAAGCACCCTACTGTATGTTCCTTCATAATATATGTGAAACAATGACATCTGTCTGGTAAAAATGCATGCAGATTGCGGCTTTAGTGATGTTTGATAAACATGAAAGCAGCTTGAAAGGGGTGTTCCAAATGGGTGCTAATAGGTGTAGTTAAGGTAACAAAGTGAACACTTACCAGACTTACTAATGCCTCATAATTCTGTTGTATCCCTGCCTAAAAAGCCCATATTCTTCCGTTAGCACAAACCCGATCTGCAAAAATATTTTCCTCATGTGCTATTTCTAACCGAGGGCAGATTGTTTTGGAAACAAAGTAAGAAAATGGATTTGTGGTATGTTTTAGGGTTTTGAAGTGTTTTCCGGAGATTGGGCAGCTCGAGTTGTTTTTCTGACCCCCAGGGTAGTTCTGGGGAAACAAGACCTTTGAAAGCGGCACATCGGAAAGTGGACCGGGCCTTCTTAAGAGTCCCTGATATTGACTGTATCCTCAAGTGATTCCAGTACTTTAAACCATAACTCTCACTTCATCCTTTCATTTTTCTGCCTGTGAAATTTGACATTTTCATTAGAGGGAGAACTGCTAAAAGCAGAAGGAAGACGAATTACATTATGGATCTTCAAAAAAATGCACAATGTTCGTGAACTTGTCTCAGCTATAATTTGATTACATCGTCTTCATTTACTCTCTTTTTTAGGCCTCTCAGAAGGCACATCACTAATGCACAGTCCCAGTGTAAAAGGCCTCTGGTTTGAACTTGTGTTCAGCTTCACGTGTCATCTCTGTACTTCACATCCTATCTGTTTTTCAGGAGCCCTCGAGGCCTGCGGCTGGTCGCTACAAAAGGTGAGTTATATATAACACATGTTTACCGGCCTATTTAAAAATGTATTTGTGATTAACTACAGGAAGTGTATCTTGTATCTTTCTCTGTCCTGTGAAAGCGCCTATTTGAGTATAAACATGAGTTCATAGGAAAGTAACATGACAGGCAAAATGGTTCTTCCTGAGGTTTTTTTTATTTTTTTATTTTTGCTGAAGTTTCTGGATTTCTCAACGCTCTCACTTACTAATGAAATAAAAATTCGGTTCCTTTCCTAGAAAAGTGTCACCTAGGTCTGTAACCATCCAGTAAGTTTCCTAATTGAATGATTTTCATATAGTAATAAGCTTATTATGGTGATTACATTTTTCACTCCTGCCATGCTGGGCTGTGGCGATTCCAGGCTGAATTAAGATGTGCATTCCTCCATTTCACCGTTACCGAAAAGGGTTATCAACCCGGTTCCGCTTGAAATGCTGCTCGAGAGTGTCCAGGGTCCAAGTGGCCCCTTTTGCCAGTAATTACCGCCGGCACACCTCAGGGAAACGTTTCATGTGAATGTTGCCCACACCCTCCCCAAGCCACCATCGGCGGGTGAGATAAGGTCTTCAGTCCTCTCTGTCCCATTCTGCATCCCTTAATGAATTGAATTTTATGCAGTTACATTTACAATGTGTCACATTTACCTTTTTCTGTATTGAGTACAATTCCAGGCTTGTCCAATATGTCCCAGGGTGCTTTGCAGACTGTTGCGTATGTTCATGCTGCCGTTCGTTCACAGTACTGCCCTGTGATGGGGAGGCGTCTGGCGTTGTGGCACCATTTAGATTGCGAGGATCCTCAATGTGGTTGAGTTTGATGACGTCGGTGACTTTGCTTGGTGGCGTGACATCTTCAGCATCTCTTTTACAGCGTGGGGGGTCCGGGTCACGAAGAGGATACGGCGGGGAACAGGCAGCAGCGCCAGAACCGGGCCACCATGGCTGCGCTGGAGAGGAGGATCGAAGAGCTGGAGAAGGTATCCAGTGGTCGGCCCGAGACTGAAATGCCTGCAGGTCCTCTTTTGTAGCTGGATCTGATGCCGTTTAATAGCCTCGGTCCAGCCCTGCTGCTGCTTCAGGAATCGAATCTACAAACTGCCCACATTAGTCCTAACTGTGGCTTTTCTAAGTGCCAGGTAAATCGGTGTGGCTTTGTACACACTGGAGTGTGTTCCGCAGTGACCATAGTGTGTTAAGCATCCTTAGTTCCGCACCTTCTGGGAACCCTTTTAACGCTTCTTGTCCACGGTTACAGGACAGTGTCACGAGACAGGTTGCACTGTCCCTGTAAAAAAAGCCGATTGGCCAGCCTGGTTCATTATGACCCTCCAAGTTCCCGAAGGCTGTGTTGTCCTTGGAAAAACAGTGTTCTGGCTCGTCGTTCCTGGCTTCCACGCCTCTCCTGGTGTGTCCTCTCCCGCCTGAGCCAGGGCGGTAATTTACTGTCCAGCTGCCAGAAAGGGAGAACTCTAGGTTCACAATTCAGTTCCCAGTGAATTCACTGTTCAGCAGTGCATCTCTCGAAGGTCTGCCCGAGGAGAGGAGAGAAGAAAAAAAAAAATAGTGAACCTATAGGCCGAGAACATTTTGGCTGAGTACAGAATGATCTTTTGTGAAGTTCAGAGCTCAAAATGTGAATGATGGGGATCTCTGCTTGTGCTCCAAGAGGTCTGGTCCAGGTGACAGCCTCCCCGCAGTGCTGTCATTCCTCACTGTGGAAATAAACATTGATAAAACTTAAGACATTATTTCAGGAACAGGGGGCAACTTTTAGAAACTCATCTTGTCTGAAGTATGAATGCCATAGGATTATTTTTCTTGTCTACGAAATCACGATTGTTTGTTGGTAGCTATCTCAGTCTCACCCGAGGTCTCTGCCGTCAGGAGCTTGCCCTGGAGAGGCAGGAGAACACTCGGATGCTGAAGGGCCTCCAGGACAAGGACGAGCTCGTCGGCAAGTTGAAGGAGGAAATCAACTTACTCTACAGGGTGAGCACGGGGCAGTAGAGCGTGCCAGAATCTCGCAGCCGCCATGGGGATGGCGTAGCCGGCCGAGAGCCTGCTGTGGATGGGATCAGTACCCGCGAGGCTTTTGGCACCTATCACCAATCTAAGGTTTCATCACGGAAGTGGAACTTTTAGAGCATACATCTAGTGCAGACCACCCGTGGGTTTCGCTGGTAAGACCGCCAGACGCATCGGATCATGTTAGACAAGCCCCCTGCCGGATTAACTCCGGCAATCGAAGGCGTCTGTGTGACACCGTAACACTACGTGACGATTACCGTGAGATTCGAGCCGGTGAAGAATTCCGGGGTGGATTCCAGTTCAGGGAAAGGTTGACGTATCTGTGTTTGTCTGCGTGTAATTTGTACGTTATTGTATTTCGTTTTAACGCTGGATGGCTGTGGCGTTCCGTCCGTCCGCAGATGTAGAGAATTATTGTGAAGGACACATTGATCCTGGCTTGTTGGAGCATTTCACCCATGACTTTGCCCGTCATTTCTGAAGCTCACAGCTGTAACCTAATTCTCTGTGTGCTCTCCTCATTAGAATGCCTCATGGCCCCCGTGCCAGGGGTGCGAGGATGCCCCCCCCCCCACACTTGTATTGTGAATTGATCTTTTGTTATCCACCTAAGAGGATTAAACTCTAACCCTATGTACACCAAGTTACATTGAGATAATCGGGACCCTCCCGAGATCAGTTTGGAACGTTTCCATACGGGCGTAAAAGGGCAGTTTGTATTCGGGCTGGACTGTTAAAGAGAGGATGTTTGGAGAATAATGGAAGCGGCCGTTTCTCAGCCTCTCCTGTTTGGCCGTATTCAGGGTTTTTTGCTTTAATTCATGACCCTAAATGTGCAATGGCAGATATGGCGAATGGCCTTTTCTGTTTCGCCCTAGGTATCGCAGGAGAGGGTCTATACTCTCCACTCTGAAAGCGCTCACTCATACCTTTATTCCACAGTCATTTAAAGATTCCGCCAGGTTGTGGTTTACATAAAAGGGCATAAAGCGCCACTTTAATCATACTAGCGGCATGCAAATTGGAAGAATAATTATGGCTGTTTTGTACACCGCCGGCGTACGGGGATTGGGGGGGGGGGGGGTGACTTGGCCACAGTTTCTTTCAGCAAATATAGCGCATGTTCGTTACTGGGATCTACTGGGAGTTTTTGTACCGACACGGACCTTAAGCAGATCCAGACCCCGGAGCTGCAGCCGGGACCAGGCTCGTGGTGATGGGGGCTGTGGGGTAGAGACCCACCCCAGTCTGGCCCCTGGTCATTCATCATCGTCCTTTCAGCAACCCCAGCTCTGCTCCCTTTACATTTCTCCTCCCGAAACGTGCCTCTTTTCCCCTCTCTCCGTTCTGCATCCTTTCCAGGGTTGTTCCACTGTGGTGTTATTCTGGTTTGGTGTCACACAGTCGAAAATGTACATTCTGAGTCTCCCTGAACTTCAATAAAACACCATGTGAGTGGATAGGACAGGGATTTTAGTCTTAATTGTATGAATGCTGCCTCCCCAGGCCAGGTAAGTGGGATAATTAGACTAAATGACGGGTGAATATGTGCCCCCCTTTTTTTCGAGGTCTGTCTATCAAATTGCCTGTTTCAAAGGCTTAAACCCACCTACTCTGGGTTTTATCTGCAGCTGTCGATCTGATTGGTTTAACCCACTTACTGTACTGCTTTTCATTGGAATAAAATTAGCTCAGAAATCCCAGCCCCTTGGGTTCCAAAGCCTTGTTCCTTCCAGCACTAGTTTCACGATGTTTGCTTTTTCTGTGGTGGGCTTTGAAGAACTGAGCTGGTTTCTTCTTCCTCTGCTACTCTGGCTGATCTAGGGGTCCAGAAAACTCATTTTCTTATGTCTTCACATGCAGTGAACAGTGTTACCTTGAAGGGGAGAGTCTTGTTCCAAGCTCAGAAACCTTGCAGAGATTTTGTGATCACTAACCTTGCGGTGATATCGGAGTCAGACAGCCAATTGTTTGATATTCTCAGTTTCTTCTCAGCCATTACTATTTTTTTTTAATCTCCATTCAATAATATGTCAAACTAAAGTACTTCTGTTCTGACCTTAAAAATCAAATATTACATGTCATGTTACATATCATTAGTGTGTGTGTGTGTGTGTGTGTGTGTGTGTGTGTATATGTGTGTGTATGTCTATATATATACATATATATACATGCTGGCTGGGAAAGCATATATGGAACACAACAACCAAGTGGCTGGCATAGTGTACAGGAACATCTGCGCAGAGTATGGACTGGAAGCCCCAAGGTCACAGTGGGAAACGCCGCCTAATGTGGTAGAGAATGAGTGAGCAAAGATCCAAGTGATGGCAACATCAGGAAAAAGGAACATGAGGGGCTAGAGAAGTACCAGGGCCTTAAAGAAGAACTAGAGAGGGTGAAGGCATTGGTGTGGTGCCTGTGGTCATCGGGGCACTCGGGGCAGTAACCCCCAAACTTGAGGAGTGGCTAAAGCAGATCCCAGGAAAAACATCAGACATCTCAGTCCAGAAGAGTGCGGTACTAGGAACAGCTAAGATACTGCGCAGAACCCTCAAGCTTCTCTGGTAGAAGACCTGAGCTTGAAAAAGGATGAGACCACCCGCGGATAAAATAAAATAAAATAAAAACTAGCTAGCTAGCTCTGGAAAAAATTTAGACCATTTTTAAATCCTAGTTTAATCCTGGTTCTGCTAGCAGAAGGCTACACTGTGAGGCAGGCTTCTTCCAAGCTCAGAGTTTTTGTGACGACAGGACACAAAAACAAGGTGAAGCAGGAGACACTGGTAATAATCAAAAACCAGCCAGGTAGAGAGTAGAAGCAACCTTCTAATGCCAGAGATGACCGTTAACGTATCCGGCAGTGCCTCATAAATCAGAGGATGACCTCAAGTGACCTTCAGAAAGAACGGGAAAGCTCTGCTAGAACAATTCATAACAGGCTCCTAGAAGCAGGACTGAAGACCCATAAAGCAAGAAGCCCTTCATCAATGACAAACAGGGAAGAAATAGGATGCAGTTTGTAAGAAAATGGGTATTTTACACAGGCGCATACCCATAAATTGAAATATTTTTGTTGTGGTCTCTTAAGTCTTTCCAGAGCTGTGTGTGTGTGTGTGTGTGTGCTCGTCTGTGCTTTTTGTTTGACTCAGTTTTTTAACCTGATGACAGAAATTAGGAGGATTGCATCGCTGATATGCAGCCGCATTCAGCACGACGTGATTCTCCGCTGCATCCCACCTCCAGCGCCGACACTTTGAAATGACTTGTAATTGATTCGGCTTTTCGGAAGATTACACACTGTCTGGGTGGGGGGAGCTTGTGGGCCGGTAAAGCGCTTTGAAGGGAGCCCGGAGCCGCCGTGCAGTCGGATCTCCGAAGCTCTCCGTGTGGGACGTTAATCTGCAAGGTGGCGTGCTCCCCGTTCACGGCCTGTGAAGAAGTGCCTCGGCTCCTCGGGCTTCGCTCCACCCCGTCGCGCAGCGGAGAGAGGAGATTCCGGCCTTGCATATTGTTTTGTCACCAGGCACCTATTCCCAGATATACGACTGCATGCGCGATTTATACTGACAGTAATTCAGGGTTCCGAATTACATTGTCGAGATGGTGAAATTCTGGTAAAATCCAGTATTTCTGCTCCAGCTCTCAGGCAAATTATGACTTTGGTCAAGTGTTCCTGTGGCTCAGGTAGAACATTGTGCTGCCCAGGCAACGGCTGCGGGCTTCAGTCCCAGTGATCACATAAGTCATAACCACCTCTCTCGCTTTATCACATTAAATAAAAGCATCATAAATAAATTAAGTGGTTTGTCACTAATTATGTGCTCTCATAGCTTGTGTTTTCATTATTGTTACTATTGTTGCCGTTTCATTTGTTTTTATATATTACAGAAATATTTTTTTTCTCTTTCCAAAAGCTACGACATGCAGACATTATGCAGATTACTGGTCATCAGTCCAACCATTCGAGACCTTTTTTGTGTTACTTTGGTGTTTCTTTTTATTAATTATAACTTTTATCTGCTGATAAATATGCCCCCGCCCCAAGCTGCAGCTCCCACTCATTGGTGGAATGAGGAGAGCAAGAGATCTGTTACAGGAAGTGACACATCTCTGAGACCCAGCGGTCACTGAGCTCTCCCTTCCTACCTAATAGAAGTCACTTGGTTAATTGAAGTCATTAATGTTCAATTTACAGGCTGCTGAAGTGAGTCTGTGGTGGAGGGGGGCATGTCATGTTTTTATTACTTTTTTTTCTGGAAAAATATTAAATTTAGATGGGTATTTAAAAAATTTTTGATTCCATATCCAATTGGTTTATTTTGAGTTCTTGCCTAATACTGAATACTTTAAAACCCAAGATAGCACATTGTTCCAATTTATTATGTGTGTAAATTTGTCTCTCTTACCGGCCATGGTAATAAAAAATAAGCGAATATATTCGTATTCTTCAGGACCTTGATGATGTCGAAGATGAGAATGAGCAGCTCAAGCAGGAGAACAAGACCCTCTTGAAGGTGGTCGGCCAGCTGACCAGGTAGAACCTCCATGGCCTGAAGAGTCCTGATGGAAACTAGACTTGAAGCTTCACCAAGCAGCGGCCATCCACTCCCGGCCTGCTGCCCCTTACTCCGATCACACGCCGGCCATCCACTCCCGGCCTGCTGCCCCTTACTCCGATCACACGGCGGCCATCCACTCCCAGCCTGCTGCTCCTCACTCCGAGCAAACGCCGGCCATCCACTCCCGGCCTGCTGCCCCTCACTCCGAGCAAACGCCGGCCATCCACTCCCGGCCTGCTGTTCCTCACTCCGAGCAAACGCCGGCCATCCACTCCCGGCCTGCTGCCCCTCACTCCGAGCAAACGCCGGCCATCCACTCCCGGCCTGCTGCTGATGAGGAACCGCCAGAGCCTTAAAAGCACCAGGAGCGAAATTCATTGTCTGTGGTCATTGTCTATTTTCTAAATGTTCTCTGCAATTTACACGCAAATGAACACCAGTGATGGGGGAATTACAGGATCACAAGTTTGAGATTGGCAAGTCTGCAGTAACTATTGGGATACCATGCATTTAATGTAAATGTTTTTGTACATAGACTGCATTTTGATACACTGATTAAATAACGTACGTATTTTTCCTCCCTACATTTGCTTCAGATTAGTCACCCCTCATAGACAAAAAAACGGTGAGTTCTTCCAGTCTGCAATGTTTGAACAATTCGCTAACCATTCTGTGGTTTCAGCCAGACTGCAATCCTTCCGTGTGCTTCATGCTGGATTCCAAAATTGCTGAATTGCCGGCCATACTGTTTTTCTGATTGGCTGATATGAAATGCGTTGCATTAACTTTAATGTTTATGAGAAAACGTTATCCCCTAAAGGTGCAAAAGCAGCCTCAATGACATTACTAAATGGTGCTGGCTTATACATGCCTGTTACACCCCTGGGGAGGGGGGGGGATGATTAAAACTTACAGTAATATGACATATAATTTTATGTAAATTGTTGGTGAAATGTGTGCTTTTCCTGTTGAACACTTACCTAGGTATGGATAATAAAAAAATATTTCTATTCAAACTTTATGTAACCTGATTGTAATTGATATTTTTGTCTTTGCTGTGAGCTATCAGACTTCGGATATTTGTTGATTTCCTGGGAGGAATTCACCAACAAGTCAGACATACCAATCTGAATTTTTTTTTCCCTTTACATTTCTGTCTTAGTGGCGGATTAGCCGTGGTTATTGCACTTCTGTGACAAATGTGTGGCTGTCCTTGTATGCGTCTCTGTTGAAAGATCTTTGTACACAGCCCTCCACAAGAGACCCACCTAATAAATGTTTAATTATCCATTTCCAAAATGAACTTCCTGTGTTTTCACTGTCAATGTCTTGGCTCTTGGGAGGTTGGGGACTGAGTGGGGTTTAGTTTACATGTGTGCTGTGCTGTGCTGGGCTATGCAATGGGCTGTGATACTAGCTGTGCTGGGCTATGCTACACGGTGTGCTGGGCTATGCTACGGGCTGTGATACTAGCTGTGCTGGGCTATGCTACGGGGTGTACTGGGCTATGCTGCGGGCTATGCTATGGGCTATGCTGCGGGCTGTGCTGTTTGAAGCCTTGACATTCTTGAGGGTTTGGACATTTGGATATCTGGCGGCCTAATTTAATGATGAGAGCCACATGATACAATGACGTATTAATAGTGTGTTCAGCAGTCGTCTTTTCTCAAATTTCTTTTGTATTGTACCTCTTCTGTATTATATTCTATTGTATCTCACCCCAAATTTTATTATCTTCTGGCCCTCATCCATTTTCTGAAAAGATTACCTTGTAATCTGTGAACATGTGGTTGAGGGGTGTCTTAGGGTCAGGAGTAAACATTTTGGAGCCCTTGAACTCTCCGTGCCAAATAACAAAGTTTGCACTCATTGTGAAAAGGGTCTCTTTTTACAGGGGAAAGCCCATAGCCAGGTGATCATGTCCCGGTGTTCTGAACTCTGGATAACAACTTGCTAAAAACCCACAGTGATGTCCCTGAAAGAGACCATCAATATTTAATGGTCAGAACTGACTTGTTCTGTGGATACTGGCTTTCCTTTGATTTCAAAGCAGATCTTATCTTGACCTTGAACAATGTTATCAGCAGTGTTTGGTGCATTTGGTGGGCAGCTTTTAGATCTGACTGCAAGCAGTTCTTGAATGACGATGTGAGTCAGACAAAGATGGAAATTGGCTGTTAGCTAACACCTAACTAAAATTAGCTACATTGATACTGTTAATGGAATACAGTGATCAGTAACTACTCTGTTCTGTTTTGCACTCCAAAGCTTTTCTCTCAGATTAAGTACCACCATGAATACATTCCACATAGATCCCACATCATTCCCATTAAGGGAATTGTGAAGGTTACTAAAGTTTTGCCTCCCAGTGGAAATTTGGGGTACTGCATCAGTCTTGCCAGTATTGCTTCAGAGATATGCTTGACACAAATGAAGTCGCCTATCTCATCCATTTACATCTTTGCCATTCTTGTTCTTTACTTGTCATGCTGCTGTGATCTCGTGGTCCTCTATAGACTGAGTTTCCTTTCATTAATAATGTATATTCGATTTAAGGTTTCGGATAGTTAAGGCTTTTAAACACGACTTGAGTCACACTTGGCTATTTCAGAAACTCTGGGTTTACGTACATACGAAATATACGATGTTTTGAGGGGTATTATTGCCCTCTGCTTTCAGTTGTTCTGAAATCTTTTCCGCCCTTTAGGGTCTGGGCTTCACATTACGGTTACCTGCCGTATCGCGTTGAAGTCACCACTGACAGCAGGGGTCATTCATAAGTGGAGCCCATTGATCCTGGCTTGATGGCCCGCTCAGATAGGGAGATGGGAGCACTTCCATTTCTTGCATTCTCTGACAACACCAGCATCCCCCGCCCCCAACCCC
>JAABNY020000063.1:26665175-26677166 GCA_015164015.2 Brevimyrus niger | reverse complement strand
CCCCGATCGGGAGAGGGGCGCCCTTCCTTTTCCTCCTTTCTCCGCACACCCCCCCCCCCCCCCCCCCCCCCCCCCCCCCCCCCCCCCTTTGAGTTATAGTGCGTATCCCCCTGCCTGTGCCGGAACTGTCATGTCTGCGGAAATGTCTCGAGTATCAGGCAATAAACTCGCCTGGTCTGTCATCTTCATGTTATCCAGCACTTAGTTTGTCTTTTTGAGAAGTTGGGTCCTCCTTTGGGAGGTTTAAGGCTCCTCTTGACCTCCTGAAGACGTGGCTGATCCAGTTGTACAGGAAGCAATAGGTGTAGGTGAGAGGTGACATGTAGGTTTGGCAATACTGCATATCTGCATTCTGTAACAGCCTTGGTCATGGACAGCCTGATTAGATTTAGAAAATAAAATCTAATTAAAACCCAAATAACATTTAAAAAAGAGACAGATTTCCCTTCCCTTATTGATGCAATAAATGATGCGGCTGTTAACATGCTGGATGTACATAGGTTTACCGTTTTATTAAGGAATGTTCATCCTCTTTTGTCAAGCAGCTGGACATGAAGCTCTCAAGAAGCGGTAAAATATGATAGAGTGACATTTTACCCAGTCTTTACTTGTGTGTTGTGCATTGCCCTGGTGTGCAACACCTCCCTTTTTCACCCACTGCCTTTTCTAACAAAGAAAAAACTTTGACATTTAGAGTTTTCAAAGGGATAGCAAAAAGCCTCACAATCAGTCAAAAGACTTCCTTTGCAAAGCCTTTCCCCCCTTTTTCTCTTCATCTGTTAGTAACCTTTTCTGACTTAACACTACGTGTGAGGTATCTAAATCGTGTGTGGAATCTCTAAGCAGATCGTCTCCTTGTTGTTGAACGAGAAGAGGGCGGATTCTGGGAAATGTAAAGCTGACATACACTCACCGTGAACTCTGCATACATCCCGGTTTTCTGTTATGTCTCGCCACTATAAAGTACAATTTAATCGCACAGCCGCCTTAGTCTGGTTTGCAGTGAACAAATTATTTCTGGACATAAACAGCGTGTTGGGTGAGTGGGGAGTGCAGTATGTAGAAAAGGCACCAGGTCTACTAAATTAGTTAAATTTATTATATATACTTCGCATTTTCGTGTGTCCAGGGATTTAACGTGTTGGAAACCTGCTGATTCTGAATGAACTGTCTTAAGATTTAATGTATGCATAATATTTTGAAATAATGCACCGGGAAAGGTTCTGTATCAACAGGAAATAAAACATTTTTATTGAACATTGCGTATATGAAGTTTATATTAACAACGATCAGAAAACTTTCACAGAGTGAATCACTACACGAACCGAAATTGGTAAAACACCTCATCAAAAATGAAGGGTATACACAGCAATATAACTGTCGGCTCGCAGATATTGCGAGCAATATGGCAGGAAAAACACCCCGATTATCTCAACACAGTTACAGAGGAAAATTTCCACACACAAAAAGTACTCAAGCAGGCTGTGAATATACAGAAAGGCAACTAGGAACTTTCTACAGCATCAGATTCTAATACTTTATACAGCTTCTTCTGAAAGCTAAGTGTGGCTTTTGTCGTCGTCGTGGGATGATTCTTGGTCACACAGCAGTTGTTTTTTTCTCGGGAAAGATATCGCAGGGTGTCGCGCATGCTTTGGTGGTTGTCCGTAATAAGCAGCATCGCTTCGCAGTGCAAGTAATGGCTTTTCATTCGTGCCTCTATGCAATCATGTCATGTGACTGCAATGCTGACTTGTACTGTATGACCCGATTAAAAAAAATAAAAAACATATTTTTTTTTTTAAACATTATAAAATCAAAATTTGCCTTATGGACGTTTTTCCATCGAAGGGTGAATTATTTGAACAAGCATTCCCGTCGTTTCGAAATACAGGAGTACACACCTGTAATAAGACATTTCTTCTCACAAGTGAATGCGCTGTGTACAGGCATATTGCATTCGGGGAAGTAAATATGAACAATATTTCATTACTGGGTGTTTTTAAAAAAGTTATACAATATCTCAATTGATAACTATATATGAAATCATAAATCATTTAAATTCCAAAACAGAGTGCACAATGAAGGTTTTGCAATACGGCTCTAAAGTAATAACATTGTAACAGTAACATTACAGAAGACTGATACACTAAGAGACAATTAACCTTAATTGTCATTTGCCGTATATATTTTTTTGTCCCGAGTACTTTTTATATGATAATTTATGATATTATTACAATAATTATAATCTGATTCTGTAAATACAAAAATATGTACACTCCTTTATGCCATGATTTGGTATTTACCAATAGTACACCTAAGTTCTTTACAATGGACATGTGAAGAAAGAAAGGAGAGAAATTAACTAAACAGATGGCAGATGGTCAACGTGCTCTATCATACTCACAATCTACATGTGCTGTGGCCTAACCATTGCTTCTGAAGGAATGTTTCAGAGAGAGCTGGAATAATCTTCCCTGGGCGATACCACCCACACAAAAATAAGGAAACTATCTCAACGGGATGGACGGACGGACAGACGGTATTGCACAGTGCTCAACAGAAAGCTGTGTGATCAGACCCACTCCTCCTTCCAAACGCTCGCGTGTAAGCCGTGGTCTCTCCGCACGGAGCCCGTCGTTTCCTGATTGATCCACAGGCGTCCAGACCGACGATGTTACGCGTGAACGCGCGCGCGCGAGACAGCGTGATACAAAGGAATGTCTGGTCATTGTACGACGTCACTAGGGGACAGACCGGCTGCTATCTACATAAAAACTACATCTTTAAGCAACACACTACGGTCACAGTGATACACAAAGCAGTCCCATAGAGTCTAATGAAATGACGAATAGCTTCGTTATAGTGCCGTTAACAACATATCAACATTGAAAACACTGAGAAATTCCTCCTAAAGCTAAGCGCCTAGTACACAAAGAGGCTCCTTAATGAGAATAGCTTTAATCGACTCTTATGTATTTCTTGAACCCGTAATAAAGGAAAAGTGGACTCGTGTTTCATTTTCACAGACCATTAACTTATTTTTTCCCCGTTAAATGTGGCAGTAGAAACCAGTTAGGTGTATTTCCCCTTGGTACAGCAGGACTCATGGAGATTCCTATTTCGTCCAGAAACGATGGCCTCTGAGACGCTCCCCCCTCCCCGGATCGCAGCTCGGCCGTCGGAAAACTGCGGCCGATGCAGCGGGAGCCATGAGAAGGAGAAAGTAAATTGGCAGTAAACCACGGCTGGCTGTTGTGATTGCTGCTATTGAGGGCACTGAAGGAATAAGACACACATCTACCAACAGACGTTACAACACACACTATCTTGTAGTATCCTTGAGGAAAAGGTTTTTCTTTACATTATTACCTCCCTGAAAAAAATGGCAGTGTTTTAACTTGCGTCAGCCTGCTTCGCCGGAATAACTACATACCCTAACATCAACTGGACTACAATATTTGCAGCGTCCATTTAATAAATTTACGTTTTCCCATCGATTTTTGCCAAAGGCAAAAATTAATCGCCTTCATGGTCCTAAGTGAACTCAAAATTCCCACGTCGCAGTTTTAGCAAAGATTATTAAAAATAATAAATTTAAAACAAAAGTTTTGACAAGTATTGTCTCGTCTATAAAATGTTGATCTTAAAGCTTAAGTCGAAAACCTACATCGAATATCCAAGATTGAGCTCCTCGGATGGGCGCAATCACAAAATGTTGCAGTTTGTGCTATAAGGACTTACTGTGTTTTGTCGGTATTATTTAAGGAAAAATGGTTTTTAACCGTGGAACTAATTTACAACGCGGAGTCTGAAATCACTCCAAATCACATGAATCGCTGATCTTATTTGACAAATTAGTATTTAAAGAACACTTAGGAATCCCTGTGCTTGTGTATGTTTCCAGCAGCAAATTCACTATGGAACCATATTAGTTAATGGCCTTTTTCATTTCATAATTTAGTAATCATTTTAATGGATTACTAAAAAAAAAGTAAGTGTCCTTCACAATTTGAGTATACCTCCAGTATCTGAACGTTTGACTTTTTTTGTGAATGCAGGAATCCTGTAATAAATAACATTGGCTTTCCTATATCTCCATTTACATAATTTAAAATAGTATATTTTCATAAAAACATCAAGATATACACAGATTAGGAAACGCTAAACAACATACAAACACATAAACTATAAATCATTTTTTCTGCATACTTATATATACAACTGTGTTACAATAAATTTCAGTCATGCGCTATCTATACAGGTCATATTGCTTAAAAGAAGGGGAGCATTTGGATTTGATTTTAAGGGTCTGTGGATTGGCACGGGAAAATAAAATAAAAAGGAATAAAAAGGGCCTTACACGTAACACAATTCTGAGGGGGGTGTGGTGGAATGTACCACTGTTTGTGTAAAAGGGGTATGTGCAGGGGAGGGCGTTTGATCCTTACATTACTGAGGTATTTACACATACTGGCTAAGGGGCACTAGGTGGGCAGGTACTGAAAAACCTCCCCCTATTTCCTGGCTGTGAGCTGGGCGTCCACCTCCTCCTCGGGCTTGAGCACGTGCCACTGGGCGATGGGTCTCCGTGGGTTGGCCAGCATGTCCGACCAGTGTCGCAGCTCAGTGCCCGAGCTGTTCAGGCCCACGAACACCTTGCCAATGGCGTCGTTCTTGCCGATCTTGTCATAGTCCAGAACGGTGACGACAACTTGGGTTTTCTGTGGAGAGATGGATGGGCCAGAGGTCGACTCGCCAGGCTTAACATTCAAAAGTGACCATATGCGTTTCCTGTTTGTTTTTTAAAAACATCATTATAATCAACCCTAACTTTAATTAGTTAAGGCTGATTACAATTAAGGTTCTTCTTAGGTTCCAGCTGGAGATGTGTTGGTGTGTACAACATCAAAGAATTATGACTCATCACCAAGCAAAAAAATGGGCTCATTATATAGTTATAAAACAACATTTTTAAGAGCAATGTTTTGTTTTAATATTGGATGCTAATGGGCAAACACATCAGTTTAAAAAACACTAATGTTTATGAACTCAGTTTGGTCTACCTGGCGTGTCTTTTTGCTGTTGCTATAACCTAAGTAAACCTGTACAGAGTTTGATTCTGCACAGTTGCCTATGGACACTACATTAGCAGTTGCTGCTTCTGAATGGCCAAGCTACAAGAGAATGTGCTCCAGTTGACCTGCAACCCTCACCCAGAAAAAAAGACTATAAGTAGTTCTCAACCTGGTATAAATTTTGTGAAAGGCATGAACACAGTCTGACATTTTCTTCCTTCACCTGGATAAAGGCCGGTATATGTGGAGTACAGTGGTGAAGTCCATGATGAGGCCCATCCCACTGCAATGCCAGTCATTTAGCCGAAGGAATGACTTCAGTCACCTTTTTTTCAGCTCAAATATCCATTTCTGTCTTCTTTTTCAAAGTGAAATATCCCATTTCTCTAATTTGATGTGACCAGCTCAGTGACTGTGTCAGACTCAGAAGCGAAGTGAGCTTAAAGCGGTGGGTGGCTTAAGGAAGCGTCTCGAGGGGCTTCCACGTCCGTAAGCTGCCTGCGACAACGAGGTCCCATTCTCAGCAGGTGTTGCATCATCTGCCATTTACCAAGCAGGTTTATATGGTAACAAAAAACAGACCAGATGCATGACTTTCTGAGACACAATGATGGGTCTAAGTCTCTTGTGAGACTGACTGTGCGCTATCCTGCATAGTGCCAGTCTAAATGCATGAGCAGATAAATCCTTTTCTGACTTGCCAAGCAGGATTATCCTTAGCATTATATTAACCATATATTATTACACCTGTCTTCGGTCCTCCCTCCTTTTACTGAGTGCCAGCTAAATGGTTATGTTGCCCATGGCGGCATTGTGTAGTCTCCACGACTGATTGAAAACTGCCTTGACTCTGATTGGAGTAAAACAGGTCAGTGTGAATCACGCACATGATGTAGCTGAGGGCATCAATTAGATGATATAAAAGAAGCAAGACAGATGAAACTCAACTCCAAACAGGAAGTAAGCTAAGATTAAGATCAAATTTAAATAAATCACAGTGAATTTAGTAAGATATTAAGTTTGAGTGATACATGAGTTCCTGCAATAGAAGTTTCTCTAAAACTTGCTGAAGGGGCTTTGAAAGACAAGCACTTCTTGGTAGGTAGGTGCACATGTACAGAAGATGGCAATCAGCATTTGATTACTCGAGCCTGTACACCTGTCACCAATCAGACTGGGAGCAGGCTCTGCAGTCTTAAATGACTCGCGTCGGGGATTGTGATTTCAATGCTAATGCAGTTCTCGATGTGGGGCATTGATATGGGGAAAAGGCTATGAAATTGGTGAGCATTCCAGTATTTCCAGTATGAAGTATCTTACCATACGGCTTATTAACCAATTAATGACCATTGAGAACATTCCTAATCATAGTTCACTATTTACTGCATTGTCTGTGCATTTACACTGTTTGTTAGTTGTTGGTAGAGTCTGGTTCTTGACCTGTTCTTTATTTCTTTGACTCCCCTGTCAGGTCTCAAAGGTTCATTCACCGTCGAAGTGCAGTAATAAGATTAACAGACAAGCCAGCATCTCCCAAAATCCACATGCAGCTTGTAAATATACAATAGAAACCGATACAATAGCTGGAATGCGACTTAAACAGAAGATGTGCGTCTACCTGGATCTGCTCGAAGGGCACTTCAAAGCTGAAGGACTCATTGTAATAGGGGTTGAGTGTGTTCTTCTTGATTGTTGTCTTCTTTTTCTTAATCCTTTTCCCATTCTGCATCAGGTGGATTTTCACATAGGGATCTATGGAATTACAAAGGCAAACAGACCCTTCAATAATCAAGCAGTCACACAATGAACAGAGAACACCGAAGATGCTTCAGAGAGCTGAGCAATATTTGGTGAAATCCTGTAACAGCTTCTAGAACTCATCACCACATTGTAAAAGGTAGACAAAAGCCCAAAATCATTGTGTAATGTCCCTAATTATTAGCTATATTGAAACATTTGAATTTACATTTGTAAAATCAGATTTTAATGAATGTTGCTGTTTTACAAATGAAAGAACATTCAACATAGCTATATGAAATTAAAAAAACCTGATCTATATCTACAGCTTTTCTGGAGACAGACAGTAAAGATGGACAGTGTCAGGACAAAGAAAATCTCTCTCAGAATTCTTTTGAGAAGATGAATTATGCTTTCCCAATATCAATGAGCGGCAGGGACAGGGCAGACAGGGGAGTCAGTTCAACAATTAATGAACAATTTGGAGCGCTGAGAGGGACTGCAACACCATTAAAGAAACATTAGGAAAATAAAACTCTTCCTTAATGGAGGGAGCGGCAGCAATTCGTCTTCATCATGCGAGGCGAGTCCATCTGATCAAGTCCAGCGTCGCCGTGCAATGGTGAAAAAAAATGACTCATGATTACAGCGCTGAGCCGAAAGAATGACTGTTGCCAGCTTTATGACACATAAGTTACAGCATACTGTCATTTAAAAATACTATAAGCTCATTTCCTTGCAGCAAAAAACAACTTATCGAGTATTTAAATGACATGAGTGAAGGTTCACTGGAATTCTCCCAATTTTCACGTATCTCATTACACTCTCCTTTGTGACTTACACATAAGTTTCAATCTATGTGGCACCCCTGTAGCGTTTCGGGAGGCTGAGGACCTTGCTAACCGGCCTAGCAGACACGCGATGATTTGACTGAGGATGGGATCCAAAGTGAAGGCTCTGAGGTACAGGCCCATGCCACCGAGCCACACTTTGCCCCCTGTTTGATGTGAGTTTTCTGGAGAATTATCTTAAGCATCTCTTGCTACCAAGGCGACCCTTTAGACTTTACACGAGATTATCTTAACACTCATTCCCTGACCCAGTGCAGGTCATGGGCAGCCCTGGAGGCAGCTTATAGCACAAGGAAGAAAGTCTCTCAGGCCGATATGCCAGTCCATCATAGGGCACAGTCATACACACTATGCTCAATTTGGAGCCACTAGTTACCATTAAATGCAGGTCTTTGGGCTACAGAAGGAAGCTGGAATACCCAGAGGACACCCACACAACACAAGAAGAATGTGAAAGCTTCAGATAAACATGGCGGGATTCAAACCCCCAACCCTGGGTGCGCGAGGCCCAATATCCACTGCAATTCTAAAAACTGAGGGAGAGGTTCACGCTGCTGAGTCATGTCCAAACTTTTTATTGGTCATGTGCAAGAGGTTCACTGGACTCACTGCTCATTCAGCCACACCCAGTCATAAACAGACTATAGACAGTGCAACACAATAGACAATATGCTATTACTGTGCAGGTGCCCTGCATGTGACTGTCACATCTTATGTTTAGTTGGGTGGGTTGAGGTTGACATGAGTACAAGACAAGGTTTCCTTCAAGGGCAGAGATTTGGGTATGGATGTCAGGAACATGTCTCTACCAATATTGTGGGAGTACCTTGCATGTTTGTGGGGGGGGGTGTCCGGGGCTGATCTGGTTCCTACCAATGTTGAAACCAAACCTACACCCCTTGGATTCCATCATGCAGGCATTTCGATGGAGGCTGGTGCAGTGCGTGGCTTGGTGCGACTACAGATATCAGTGGTGGAATCGGGACTGAGCGTCTATGGTGGACATGTGGGTGGATATCTATGGTGCCATTCTTTATTAATAAAACTCGGGATGGAAGGCTTTCTGCCGATAACAAGCCAGTTAATATGGTGCCCAGGAGTAGGCTGCAGACTATCTAAATTAGAATCCTCTCCAGCATCCCACAGTCCACAGGCATAAAAAAACATTTTTTCATATCATTCAATTGCATCCAAGCCGCCTTGCTAATATGAATTCCCCATCGTTCCTTTTATTCCTCCGCCGCAGAAAGAAATAATAAATAAAGACTGTCAGCTTTTAGAGATTTATCTGGCTCCCACGCGGCGGTGGGTGTCGCGCGTGAAATGGCACGACTGTGTCCCTTTGTACGCGCCGCGCTACAGTGGCACCCAGCCTGGTCAGGAATGGGGACCAGTATCCCCAGTTTGTGGGGGAAGCAGACCTGGTGCAGCTGGAAACTTGATGGGGAATGTTTAGTAATTGTTTGTGTGTGTGTGTGTGTGTGTGTGTCGGGGAGGGGGGGGCACGTCCTTCAGTCTCTGAATGGTCATTAAAAATAGGTAACAAATTGAGACAAGGTAAGGTCCTGCTAAGTCCTTCCTATTCTTCCCCCTATGTTTCTGTACTTTTACCAGCAGCAAAGATCTAGGTGTGAATATAATGACTATAGCTTTTTAAATACAGGTTTTCTAATTGTGTTTTTCTAATTTAATTTAAACCACATCTGAAATCGTTTTAAGCACATTTACTTTCTGGCTGGCTCCACTGAACTCTTCTTCTTAACGACCTTCAGGGGCTTCGAGGCTGAATAAGCAGATGGGGGAGGGGGGGCAGGTCATCACTGCCAGGGAGACATATGGGGGCCAGAGTGTGTTGGGCTGGTAGAGGTGCTTTTGTGGGGGTGGGTTGGGCTGGAGTGACCCGGAACGGGGCTCCCAGGTGTGAGATGGGAAAGGTACCCCCCCGGGAACCGGCCGGCCGTGTTAATGAGGGGCGATCTCACTTGTAGTGCTGTAAGCATTTGCTATGGTGTATCGGGGGAGAGGCCCCAACACAGTCTCTACATTCACATTGCTTCCTTTTTGTCTTTCTTATTTAAGAGCACAACACCACAATGAAATTATACAGAGCATAAAATTAACACTGCACTAATGCATACATCTGCAGGAGTGAATTCCACATTCTTCATCACATGTTAAAATGCAATGCCCAGACAACTACGACGAATGACTGGAATTGTACTAGCCAGCGCCATCCTCTGGGGTCAAAGGTGAACAGGTCATGTGACTCAGAGCAGCTTACCCGCCCGGCACACTAATCCACAGATTAACTCCAGGGGGGCATCATTTTTACAGGCCTGCGTGTTTTAGCTTGCCCGTGTTTGCCTGACTGGTTTGGGTACTGGTCAGCGTAATGGTCCTTTCCCATCCTCCACCCATGGGTGAAGGTGCACCCTGCGGCGGCGAAAAAAAAATGGAGGAATGTGAAGTATTTCCACCTTCATACCTCGACCGAAGCGAGCAGCCTTTTTCCCCAGGAAAACGCATGCAGAGCAGCATTCCAGTGCCCCGCGCCGGGCCCAAATAAGGAGAGCCGCATGGCCTGATGGGAGCCCGTCCGTTGGGAGCGGTGGGGCCTGCAGCCAGACAGGCCCAGAGCAAGAGGCCCATGGCACAGGCAGCTGGACCCCAGCCATGGCGCTCTTAGTTCTGCATAACTGGGCTGGATCTCCCGTCCAGTGGGTGATGAAGAGAAGCCTTTTCGACTGAAATTCCCAGCTCATGCCCCCTCTGGGAGAGCCGAAACCGCGCAAGTACATTAATACCCACGGTGTCACAACTTCATCCCAACTGTGACCTGCTGCTAATGTCCGCCGTCTGGAGTTATCCCAGGCTCTGGATGAAACACCAGCGCCATCAGCATTGCTGGAGCAGCCTCGTTCGCGCAGAGCTCCTCCAGGGTGTCCGCGAAGTCGCACCCGAGATCTGGAAGCCGATCGCTCAGGCTATGATTAGCCGTTACGCAACACCACACCACGTGTGCAGCTTGGGCCTCGCGGATAGTCTGAGGAATTTGCTCCGAGTCGTGAGAAGGAGGCTTTCTGTGGCAGATTGACAGTGCCTCCTGCTGGCTGCACATATAATCAATGGACACAATCTCAGGAGGCCAAAGAGATACTAATATATATGTGTATTTATGCAGTTTTGGTGAGAAGCGAAGGCAAAGCTGGAGCTGATAAAGTCATGGCAAAGCAAACATTTAGGAGAAACATAAACTGCTCTCCCCCCCCCCATTAACAAGTTGCTGTGAGATTTAATTGTTACTCATAGCAGCTAGCAGTAAGACGGCGGAATGCGGCAAGGCATTATATCTGCCAGCCTTCGACCAATCAGCCTCAAGTAGACTTTGATCAAACTTATGACATATGGCACTTGATTCTATACATCCAGGTTACTGTGTCCACGCAAACCAAGGACATGGCAGTCCCCACATTGAAACCACATTTATGAGATACACTGTTAATACCAGAGCTGATTCTAATTCAGACCAAATTTACAGCCCTTGTACAAAGTCTCTCGTTGTCAAACTCAAACTGGATTGGGTGCCTGTAAGAAGTTACCAATAGACAATATTAGACTGAAAACTGTCATCAACATGCCATCTTTTTTATTCGTTTTCTTGCCGTTTCTCCTAGACCAAAAATAACTACCCTAGCTCACTTCCAGAACTTTATGTATGTTACATGTGAGCAAGAATCACATATAAAAATTCACGTTTTTTTTCTCACATGGCAGGTAAGCAGAGCTGAAATACAGGCCCATGCTGACACATTATGGTATTTCCATTAATTAGCATCTCCCAGCATGCTTTGCAGTAGATCAGTACTGTACATGTGTACATTCCCGCTGGGTTTGCTTTGAGCAGATTCATATTAACCCAGATCATTTTTCATGTATGAAACATGACTCATTTGCATGGTTCCCCTGACAGATGGGCTGCACCAAAGAACTTTCAGTTGGGGGCTTGATTTTTATGCTCACACGCTCACATGTCGTGGGTCTTGCATTTGCTCCCCTGTTGAGGCGCACTTGGTCCTCAGATTGACATGCTGTCTAGTTATCTGTGAAACACAAGCCCGGACTGATCAGTCCGTGACTTCTCCAGCGCCCTTGACTCATAAATATGGAAACATACGAAATTAAAAGATATTACTGCAGCTGGAGACAGTTACTATCAGAGTAACATATGGTATTTAATGAGTGAACTCTTGGTCCAGCTTTTGGAGCTGAGAACCAATTATTTTTGGAGAATTTTTATATATATATATTCACACACACGTTTGTAA
>JAABNY020000063.1:26635714-26657666 GCA_015164015.2 Brevimyrus niger | reverse complement strand
CACACACACACACACACACACACACACACACACACACACACACACACACACACACACACACATACACACACACACAGTGTTCCCTTCCAAAGCCAGTTGGAATATTTAGATGCAATTTTGAAAAATGCAGGATAGTGGTGACAGCATGCAGTGGCGCAGTGCCGGCATATATACGTGACCCCCCCCTCCCCCCGCACCTCCTCCTTCTCGGCGCTTTGCAGGTCACGCCACTCTTCCGTCACGTGGCTGAAGTCCACCTTGTTCATGGGCACTCTCACGTCCCCGATGGCGTCGTGCTTGGAGAAGCGGTCAAAGTCATAGACCGTCATCACCAGCGTCTTCCCCCCCAGCTCGGTGTAGGGTACCTGGGGGGATGGGTGCTGTTATTACTGGGTGTGATATTCCCTCTCTCACCAGCATCAGTCATACCTCTGACAATGTTGCTTATTACAGATTCCAAGCTCTTCTGGATGGTTAATTACTCAATTAAAATTCAAACGAAATTCCTAACAGGTCTGGGGACCAGCTCATGGTTCAATCTGCTGATCCATTTTCCCATCCAAAGCAAGACCTGGCCCATGTTATTGGCAACGAGTCTAGCCAGTATATTAAAATGATGTGAGTGGTGCAGCTTGTCACTGTTTTCCTAATATACATGAGTCTGGAATTAGATGCAAATTCGCACTTCTACACTAATGAACACACATTTATATGACGGCTTCCTAGATCTTAATTTCGTTTGCAACAGAAAAGGTGAATTGCGAACAGCTAGAAATGTAACACGTTGCCTTTAACGTCACCATGGGAATGTGAACTCCACCCCTACCTTGAAGATGAACTGTTCGTTAAAGCAAGGGTTGAGTGTCTTCCTGTGGACCTTTGTCTCAAACTTCTTCTTCTTGTCCGGTAGCAGATACACTTTGACGTAGGGATCTGAGGTTCCTCCCATGTCCATAGCGGGTAGCTCTGCGGCCTGGATGATTCCTACGATGAGCTGTGGAGGAGGGCAGCACAGGGCATGGCGGTTCACTGCACAGAAGGGGATTTCAGTGGGACATCACAGTTCATAGCAAGACCAAGGGACCACTGTCTCAGCACCATGTACTGGTGGACAGCAGAATCTAAGGAGCAGGATGCAGGCACCTCACCAAGGAGGAGAATGACCCCGAAAGATGAAGGTTTGGGCACCTCACTGTGGAGAATTGTGACAAGAAATGATGAGGGTTTGAGAACCTCACAGTAGAGAGTGATGACGACAAAGGACCAGGGCATTGGAACCTCACTACGGTGGACACTAAAGAGCCTTGATGTTCAACAAGGCCAGGGGTGGGCCTTCCTGTCCCTGTGACCAGCACCGCCCCACAAAGCCCAAATCAAATTAATTTCTAGGACAGCTTTATCTTGGGGTGTTGAAAGCACATTGGTTTCAATAAGCTTTTACCATGACTTCAAATGAAGGAGATTCCCTGCTATGTTAGTCTGAATACTGACTTCTTTCGCGTATGATATTTTCACCAGCAATTATTTTACTTATTAACATTGTTAATTGAACTGCATACAGGATTTTTTTTTGCAACGATGTCAAAAACATTGAATGGACACTGATACTGCTAATGATCTTTCCTCTGAGTTACCATGGTGTTTTATAGGAGATATTTAGTGTTAATTAATGAGATGTGTAAGTAAACCTGAAAAAGGCTTATGGAGGCAAGTGGAATAAATGTTTGTCAGCGGTTTGAAGGCCTTCAAAGACATCGCTCTCATAAACGACAGCATCTGAGGTCCTGGCAGATTGACCTGGCCTCCAAATGTGAGCAGCTGCTGCTCTTTAGTCTCTATGGCCCCTCAGCCCATAAATCATCCTCCAATCAAGCTGACATTGTTCAGACAGTAGGGAGTGATCAAGACCATCAAGCCTGGTTCCAAGTGCTGACCCCTTCCAGGCAGGCTGTGGCTGGCCTCCACTCACAGATGAGGTCCATCCATCCGTGTTAAATGAACACTTGCAATTCTGGCCCTGAGGAGCACTGAGCATAAAAGCGAAGACCATGCAAAGTCTGCCCAGGGATCGGAGTTGAAAACCATGCGGCTGTGAACCTGGGATGTATGTGGGAAATTGAAACACCTCACTCTGGACTTCAGCCATTAACCCATCACTCTTCCACTCAATGAGTTTAGGGAAAGTTGAAGGAAGGTTAACAGAGATCAGGACAGGACTGGACCAGACACAAAGGACAACCAACATCCACAAAAAGAACACGATGGAGAGCGATAGAGAAGAATGTTATCTCCTGTTATTGGAACACGATAGACTAAGGATAGTTATGAATCCAGTCTGTCATTTTAACTATATGAAGCAATTATCTGAAATTAACATCACCAGGAAACGTAAGTCTGTTAGTCTTCTACATGAGGTCACTTTGAGCCCAAAAAATGCCGTCTGCAGAGGGCTGAGGTACGCTCAGCTTTGTGTGAATGATTTCTCAGGCTAAGGAGTCTGTTGAACGCAATTCCAGATGTAAAAGTTGTTTCGGAAGTGCACTTAAAACATGGCATCCCCATCACTGTGTCGTCTCAAATATATGGACAAGCGTGGACTTTCTCAAGCAGGAGTGCAAGAGAGGAAACTGACTGCTGAGCCAGAAGTGCTTCCCAAAGTACGACGCATGGTGTAGCCTGCCATCATTCTGCTGTGTCAAGCATGTAAGTGAATCCAGTAAAGATGAGTATGCAGGTGGATGGCCGTACTTACGACAGAAGCTCTCTCAAGCGGCAGACACAAAGGAGGAGACTCCTTACCTGGTTTTCGGTGAAATTGTAATCCATGGAGTACTGCAATTTGCCCAGTTTCTCCGCCTCCTTAGGCTCCGCCTCTTTCTCCCCATCCGTCAGCCCTGTTTCTGCGTCATCCTCATCCTTCATGGCCTGAAGAGACACCCACCAACAGTCAGTCCTCGGGCTTCCGCCGGCCGTCAGTCGTTCAGGGAGCCTGCTCCGGGAGGCTTCTGCTCAGGGACACAAGCGCTAACACAACACTGGAGTTAACGTCTTGGCATGCTGGGTGATGCACTAGCTCCGCACCGCGCGCATTCATTCGGTCTGCGGTCATGGGCAGGCAAGGCCACATCATCTTTTACAGGAGGGAGCACAAGCAGTGCACCCTGGTCTTGTATCAAGCAGCCTGTTGTGGTGCAAAAGCAAACCAACCTGGGCGAATGTCTGGGAGATGGAGGGGGAAGCGGATACTCCTTGCTATCCCTGTGCTCAATGGCTACATGGCTGTTTGTCACTGAGAGGCATGCGGTTGAGGTGGTAGTTTTGGTCCCTATGGCTGAGGTGCCAACAAAATGGCAGCCATCCTATTGGTCATGCAGGTCATTCTCTCAAAAGTGCCCACCCTTGACCCCACCCTCAAAAGTGTATTCATCTTAAGATGAGTCAGAGTATATTTGCATACTATAAATCTCAGCTGAGCTCATATCACGGCCATGGAAGCGTCATGCTAGCGAAATGCACCGATATGGGAAGATATGGAAATCCCATGATATTAGTTTCCAGGTTGCTAGTGTAGGATCACAAAGGCTGAACGAAACTGATTCTCCTTTGTCGGTTTGTATGGGCTCCTATCTGTCTCCTCTGCAAGCAGGCAGGAAAGCCAACCATGACATCAACATGACAACTGTGTTTGTCATAGAATGACTTACTCCTAAACTAGCCACTTGACAATGTTTTCTCTTTAAGAGTCTGCCTCAAGTTGCCCAAAGGGGACAAGTTTCTATGTCATTTCATAAACTAAAGGCATTGCTGCTACTAAACACATCTATAAAGCTACGACACCTACTTTAGCGTCCCTCAAGAGAACTGTTGATTGTAGCAATAACTGGCAGCTCTGAGATTCAGAAATGAAACTTAAAGTGTCGTGTCCAGGAAGATCAATTTAGTTCAGCCTTGTCAAAGTGCATCTAGAAATGATTTATGTGTATAGAGAAACAGACATACATGTAGGATACGGGTGCATATATTGTGTTGTATGGGAGTAAGTTGCTCTCTAGAGGCTAAGAGCCAGAACAGCAGACTTAGAAAGAAGATCCAACATCAATTGGGGACCTACCGCCAGTGCCAATCCCGTACAGTCACCAGACACAAGACAGATAAGGAGGACATAGAAGGAGGAAACAGAAATTAAAACAACCACACACAAGAGAGGCAACCTCAGATAGGACATACCAAGCAAAAGACTGACACAGTGCCCTTGGCTTCACTATCACATAGCGTTCATGCTCCAGATAAATCCTGATTAAATCCATGTATCCTCTAACAAATATTCAGGGCTTACACGATGGATGACATCTTCTAATTCCGTTACCGTCAAATCTGCCTGCATCTGGTTATGACTTAGACATTCTAGGTGAACACGCTGAAACAGTGCATTATACATGCTAAATTTCATTCTTTTTTCATGTTTTTTTTCTCTTTTATTCCACTAAAGACCATTTATAAGACTACTTTATTATTTAATTTAATGACAAAAATTGAATTTGTATATTGATAAATAATGATGAATAAAAATAGTACCCAAATGGCACCAAAATTAGCTGTGATGAAAATAACATCAATAATAATAAAAAACAACAATAATAATTATTATTATCATAATAATAACTATTGTTATTATCACAATAATAATAATAATTATTAGTAGTAGTAGTATTAATATTATTATCAAGATGAAAACAACAGGGATCAAGCAGCTACCGCTGCTTGGACCCCTAATTAATATGTCATAGAACTGCTTTAAAGATATAGGATACTCTTAAATGGTCTCACTGTCAATCAAATGGAATGTGCTACAAGCCACAGAATTATTCAGGCTCACTGCATCCTGAGTGTTTCATGTTTTTTAAATTGGTAAAATTACTCCTGAGTCATTTCTCCAGGATAGTAGCAAATTACATTTCATAACATGATGCTTAGTTGGAAGAGTATGACACTACTATTAATGATCTTGATCTTGCAATCAAGAGAAGGCAAAGAAAAAAATCAAATGCTCAAACAATAAGACATATATTTCAACAGAATAAGATTTTCTCACTGGAATTAACGAGCAAAAAGTCCAGACATGACATTCAATCATAAGAGCATTTCCTGGCAGGAAGGGACATTGTTCTGGAAGGACCCATAAAGGCACTGAGGCTCTGAACTAAAGCTGGCCGGCCAAGACACTCAATGGACAAGAACGATTGGTAATGCTTTACATTGACTGTACCTTCATACTGCATTCATAATGCATCCATAGAACATTCGGTGCACTTTCATAATGCATTCATAGAACATTCCTAAGCTGCATATAAGTATACCTTAACATCCTAACATACCTCAACTGTTTTACTATTAACAACAAACATTATATGATTATAATGTTTTTTATTATCATATAATGTTATTTTTAATGTATATTAAGCTATGTTAGGATATTAAGGTATACTTACATGCTGCTTAATATTGTTCTATGAATACATTATGAAGGTTCACTGAATGTTCTACGAATGCATTATGAACACATTATGAGGGTGCAGTTAATTTAAAGTGCTACCAAGCATTTCTTTCACTTTCAACTGAAGTAAGAGTTGTGCAGCCAAAATGCTCATTGAGGACACCCTTTAACTGACACAAAGCGGCATATTTTACAATAATCCCTTAGTGGCCACATTGTGATTTTTCTCATTAATAACAATATGGATGCAGACTGTCTGATCTGGAGACCCTAAAAGAAACTCCTAAACTGGAACAGTTACAAACAAGGCACCTTTGCAGGGGTAACTTTATTTATACATATTGTTGGATATGAGGCCGCATTTTAATTTTTTGGTTCTGTTTCCAGTGAAGGGAAACAGAGAGTGTTAATGCCAGTGGGCCAGGAAGAAGATCTAGGAACAAAGTGTTTTTACCTCCATCTTGGCGCCTTCTATGACATCCTTCATGTTGATGGCAGTCTTGCCGCCCTTCTCCTTGCCTTTCTTCTTATTCTTCTTCTTGAAGATGCACTTCTTGCAGAGGCAGAAGCAGCAGGTGAGGATGAGGAGGATGGCCACGAAGGCGATGGCGACGATGGCCCAGGACGGCACTGCAAACGAGCACAGAGCGAGTCTGAAAACCACATCAGCAGCAATTCCGCCACACCTCCTACTCCACAAAGCTGCATCCTATTTGGGCTACTTGCAAACGCAGGGTCATTGTACTTCTCTGAAAAGTGGACCTCAATATCCCCTATATGGCCATCATAAAGCTGCCTTGAAGCATAACCTTGCATAAGAAAAACCAAGGTGGTATTGAGGCCCTTTAGAAGGATAATAGATGGCAGGTACTCCTGTTCATGGAGGTGCAACCAGCCACAGAAGCAGAATATCCTTTGCTTGCATGGCTACACCAACAGTGACTACTTGCAGTTTGGAGAACCTGGAATGGGTAACACTGGAATGCTAAATTACTCAAGCATGCCATTTAAATCCAATTAGCTACAGTACATTTGACTGAATTCATTAATCTTAGTTGATGAATAAAAACTAATAAAAAAGATACAAAACAACTCGCTGGGGTACTTTGATGTTAATTCCCCACACCTCAAAAAAACAAGGTGTGCGGGTTTTCACAGTGCAGGCGCGAAGAGTAGCACAATGGATTGTGGGTAATCATTCTCTGTGCCTTTGAGGGGCTGAGACGACATCAGCTCCAAATGGAAGCAGCAGAAGCTGCTGACGCAGGGCTGATTTCTCAGTCTGAGGCAGTGGGGAAAATCAATGGGCAGCTGAAAAAAATCGATACGAAGAATCCCCTTAAAAAACATAAAGTTCAAAGATAGTAGATCCTATGGCCTTGTGCCAGCTACAGTAATGACCTGCTTCCTAAACCAGTAATGGGGATAGGAATAGTATTCTGGATATATCAGTAATGACCATCTCATGGTATTAGCAAGAGTACACTGAGGACAAGGGCAATGGTATTAATGACAGGGTGGGGTATCAGTAATGACAAGGTTTGGTCGCAGTAATGATACTCCTGCTAGAGAGGTCGACTCGGAGCTAGACACCAATTGTGTATTTTTTTTCCCAGCTAATTATACTGGGATCTTCTTAAATCTAAAACCTAACAGATGGATGGAAATGAGGGGAAAAAAATAATTCTGATACCTGATCAGCATGCAAACTAGTTTACGAGAGCAAATTTAACTGCTCATATTCATGCTGCTCCAGGTGCAACTTGTAGCCTATATCATATTAATATAATTTTTTATTGACAAATTACTCTGTATGAGTCAAGGGCGCTGGTTTGGTTTCAGCACTGGCAGGGACCAAATCAAGTGGAACCGCCTGCCTGCTTAAACACACTCGTTACTCTTACACTGTCGGTAGAGGTCGGTAGAGATCCCTACCATCCAAACCCAAATCCACGGCCTTGCTTCCATATAACCCCAGCATTCAAAACAAATGTCATTTAAAGTAATCAAAGTGATGGCATGACATCTGTACACAGTCCAGCGCTCGTGAAGGAGCCTATATGTCCTGTTAATGGCTTTGGCAAAAAAGCGTGAGGCTTTGCCAGGTGCAGCGCAGCTTCATCTTTATCTGGAATTTTGGGGTTTATCAACACGGATTAGTGGCGCGAGGACGCTCCCCCGGATTAGCGTACGCGAGGCAGGCGCCACGGAGGGAATCCAGGAGTCGAGACAGCCAGATATGGCACCCGTCGCCGCCCAGATAAGGATTATTCAAGCTGGGAAACGGAGATTCACTGAGAAACGCTCCATTATGGGGGTATTTCTTTCCTGAAGACGGACGCTTCTCTTGACATGCCGTCAAGGCCATGCTAGATTAGGCCGGCTAAGATTAGACTCCTGCATGTATTATTTATATATGACGACTTACTCTCTATTTCAGATTATTTGTGCTGCGTGTTTAAAACTGATAAAATATGAAAGGTAATGAGACCATATTATTAAGCTCAAAAGGGCTGCTACATGAGATGTAATACAACTTATATTGATATACCAGCTATTTATGGAGAACGCTAAAATACAAATTATTACCCATAGGGAAATATATATGACAGAGGCCTGGCAGAACGTAAATATGAATAGCAGCTCATCAAACTCAGATTGTTAAACATTCAGCCCCTGGGACCTCTATTAGAAAACCACAAAGTCAGCAGAACAGTGTTGACCAGCAGGGTCCAGGCAGCACAAAGTGTATATATTGTGATTTTAGTGCCCATAAGAGACACAGAGGTATTAATCACTCGGTATGTCAGCTTTGATGCTTTAGCTGCTCTAAGTACCGACAGCAGCACTGCCATGTGAATCACTGATATGTACCATTTTAAATGAAATCGTGTATGAAATGACATTTACGGCAATACCACAGCGCCAGCATAAACAAACTGACTCACACAGTCGGAGTCTGCAGTCATTTCAATGACAATGCCAACACTAATGGACTTGGCTATCTTGTCACAGTGCAAAATTGAATAATTTCAATGCGTTTTCTCTGCTGGTAACTTATTTACATTCCAAAATAAAACATATATTGTTGATTGACCCTAATCACTCAACATTTGCCCCAAGTGTTTGTGTATATGTGTACTAATGAGAGCTCATGGGGACTGACAAGGCCAATGAACATCTGAAGATTGTTTTAATGGCAAAGCCTATTAAAGGACACATGCATATGAGATATGCATCGCAAGGCACGATGACCTATTAGCTTGTGTTGGATTCGGCACTCGTCCCAGCTGGACGGAAAACTGACTGTGATGACATGGAAGCTACGGAATGGGCATCCACCCTATTGCGGTACTGAATTCTTGAATCTTAAACTTTAAAAAGTTAGATATCCGACTGGGCTTTTCATTCTGTATTACTAACTCAGGGATAGGGAGGGATATTGGAGAGGTGTGAATACCATTATATAATGTAAAGGGGGGGGGGGGCAAGGTGAGTTTGTCGTGGGGCTCAGAATGTCTAGCTACACCCCTGGGCATGGGCAACCCTGATCCTGGAGTACTGGTACCCAGCAGAGTTTCCACACTACCAGGTCACTGATGAACCACACTTGATCAGGTAGGATAGAAAACATGCTGGATACTGGCACTCCAGGATCAGGGTTGCCTACTCCTCCAGTAACGGATCACCCAGTTAGAGTGGTCCTGATTTGGGAGGATACATACACACGCCCACCACTCACCATTATTTAACCTGACACTGAACAACTTATCCAACCTGCGTCTGTGGATTGTAGAAGGAGACTCAAGAGCCCATATGGAGAGCTGGGATTCGATCTGAACCACTCAAAGTTGATGGACCGTCTCCATTCAAAATCACATTTAAGGAAAGAACATAGCTTTGCACTGAAAATTTCTTAGCCCAATAATTTACTCATGCAAAACACCTGCTGGTAGAAGAGCAGACAAAATATACAACAGAAAGACTCAAACGTTAAAATGTGAGTCTGCCGGTTGTTAAGAGCAACAATAACAAGGCGGGTGGGATGTAGCTTTGTAGACATTTCATGGTTGGTTACAGCACGAAGGTACTTTAAAAATTTAAGTCGGAAGTACCCGGGAAGATTAAATTAACCAGCTACGCGGCCAGCTGGAGAGATTTTCGGTGAACTGCATTTAGCACTAACCCTTGGAGTGACTGTAAATGGTGATGCCATCTGCCACCTCTGCAGGTGACATTTCAGGCAAACTTAATGTTAGCTAGCTAGCATGGTAGCACTAACATATTAAGCTTAATTAAAAGCTAAAACTGACCCTTTATTTAAAGAAAGCCACAGATATTAAGTTATACTGTTAAGTTACAGTGTTCTTGTTACATGCAAGGGTTAGCGGTCAACAGATCTGACCTTATGTAACAGTCCATCCCTCAAGTTGTGAGCGATTAGGGGCTTGGGGGTCTTCATTATCACACCACGATTTACATAATTCGAGATCTTTACACATCGAAGGTATGGGCGGCTCAACACTTTTTTGCAGCTGGTTATAGAATAGGTGTTGTAAGTAAGTGTTATAAATGCAGCAAAAACCCGGAGACAGCCAATCTGCTCAGACAGATCTATTGCTGGAGGTTGATTTCTACTTTTATTCATACAAAACTTCATCTGATCTCATGAGGTTCATCCATCCATCCATCCATGCGTCCGCCCTCCATAAATGCTTGTCTGGGACAGGGTCATTGTGAGCTTGAAAATTATCCTAGGATGCAGAAGGCAGGGGACACCCTGGATGGGATACCAGTCTAACATGGAGCAGGAAATGAGGCAAAGTACTGTAAGAATTTAAGTTAACGGTGACGGCTGGAGCAGACGTCTTGGAGACCACAGCAAAGAGATGGGGATGGTTGTGTTCAGTCTTGTGTGCTTAACTACCCTACCCGTCTAGTGGCGAATTTATGACATGCTCATATGTAACCTTGTAGAATAATCGCTCGTGAACGACGGGACCCAGTGCTCCGACGTGTGCTATGAGATGCTTGAAGATGCCATTATGTAGTTTTAAAAAGGCCTCATCACCTCCTTTGCAGAAGATATGGGTTTCTTTCACAGCCAGCGGGCAAGGGGACATGGAGCAATTTCATTCCCGGTGGGCGGCCGACAATATAACAGACAGACGTTCCCCAGAAGAAGCCATAAGACGCCGGAGAAGTGGAAAGTGGGTGCCGTAATTGCGCCCTCGGGGAGGAACGAGTTGCGCACATGGGTTGCAAGCCGACGCAATTGTGACAGCAGCGTATCGGTAAACGAGCCTTGGCTACCCACCGTGCTATGCTAGGTTATCACCCAGCAGAATCACATGCATAGCGATCACTGGCGAGTCACAGACCAACTTTAGCTTCTGTACCGTCCCCAAAGCGGCCCAGGAGCCCAGTTATCCAAATCCAGCCTTTCGGAACTATACCTTCCGGATAATTCTGCATCCAGAGTTAATCCACATCAGCAGGAATTTGACGTCTGTGCGCAGCATGCTCGAAACATTAGTGCATGGGACGGCTTTTGCCGCGAGGTGTTTTCGGCTGGTCCCACGGCACGGAGCTGTCGCCTGCCAGGCTTAATGTAATTCTTGTGTAACTATGTATGTGGGAAGTAGCCAGAATTTTTTGAGTCGTGCTGTGCCGTGATGACCGTGTAAGCCGTTCCAAATTAGAGCATCAGTCAGATGATTAAATAATAATAGTAATAATACCGCTTTGCAGCGTGACGCATTAACATTCCAGACGCCTCCACGGATAACCCGTTTTACTATCACAGTTCGTTTTGCGAGCCTCCGGGAGACCCTTGTAGCTTTTCTGCAAAGCACGGCTTCACTGCTTTCCACACGGTCTCCCAGCGACTGCTTTAAAGTGGAGAAAATTGGTCACCGACCTGCTTTTTGTAAGAATAAACGAGTAGTTAGGATGGCGTCTGAGGAGTTTCGACGGGACCGGGGATAACAGCTGCGTGTTCGGTTGGAGTCGATGCCAGCGCTTAACCGGAGCTCGCTCGCGAAAAGCCGGATGCCGGAGCTTAATTGGTGTAATTTATGAGAAAAGTTATTTTCGAAAGAAACAAGAATCATTTCCTGCCTTTGGCATTTTTTCATGTAAATCCGCTAAAAGAACTGTGGCAAACATTTGTCCCTCAGACACTTCAGTTCTCAGCATTTTTCTAGAAAAAACTTTCCATACTTATTTGATGTGCATGGTGCTTTTGTAGAGGAGCTAATTCACGGGAATGAAAAGGCACCAAAAGTGTATTAAAATCAGTCAGTAAATCCCTCCTCTCATTCACATTCTTCATAAAAAATCCCAGGCTTTGTGACATCTGAGTTACACTACTATGCAAAATCTTAGGCAGTCAAAGAAAATATTTAAAGCTCAATCTGGACAGTTAGTGTATATTTGCTCAGGAAAAATACAACATATAACACTGCAACATATGGAAATTAACTGTAGCAATAAAAAATTAGCAAAAATGTATTCTGTTCTTTAAAAAGTTACTAATATCTTGCTGGATGGCCAGATGAACACCACTTCAGTTCCCAAACCTCTCCTCAGGGGCACCACCTGCTCTGTTAATTAATTATTATAGTTAGTTAAGTAAAAGAATAAGGTATTGATTAGCCAAACAAGGAATGTTAATAGTCTTGTCAAGAAATACATGTGTGTACTGGACGTTTGCTGAAAATCCTGGGGTGACTTTAGGAGAGGTTTGGAAATGACTAAGCTAACACACAGACATAATACCATAGTTTTACACCAACATGAAGATCATTTAAACATATTTTTCTTTGATTGCCTAAGACTTTTGCACTATGCGGTATGTATTTAGCTACATAAAATCCATCCAATCAACAGCATTGAATTGTTCACCAGGCTCAGGCACTCACGTGGGATTTTGTGGAGCTCATTCATGAACTTGTCCTTCAGCTTGGAGAAGGCCTCGTCCTTGGGTCTGCCCGCGCCCTGCCCGGGGGCCTCCGTGCTGTTGGAGGCGGCGGAGGCAGAAGAGGTGCTGGTCGGCGCGGGTGCGACCGCCAGGGCTTCCCTTCGACTCTCGGTCATGGTGGCTCTGGGCGGCCAGCCAGATGCTGGAGGGGGCAAAGGAATGAGGTCACAGACGATATCGAACCTAAAACAGGATGCGTAATACTTATACATCTATGTAAATATAACGAAAAAGGCAAAGAAAAATGGAACCACGGTGAAGAGTAATATATCTTGCTGGTTTCTGATGGCTTCTGGCAAACAGTTAAATTGCAGAAAAACCTTATTTAGCTGAGATGTTCTTCATGGAGCTCGGTAGGTGTAGTTGGAGGGGTCACATGTATGGTTGGGCTGACGTGTGTGTCTGTGCACGTGTGTGTGGGATCACTGTCTGGGGAGCCTGCAGCAGATAATAAAAGAGAGTAAGAGTTCCAAAACTTCAGCTTGAAGCCTCATCACCATAGTAACCTAGAGTAATTGGTCCAATGAAGGGAAAGCTTGTTAGAAGATCACACCCAACTAGACATTCATACTCACAGCGGGGAATGATTTCTTTCCTTGTTTTTCCTTGTTTTTTTGAAAAAATGTATCTTTTTGATTTCACAACATCGATGTGAATTGCAGTTTAGAAATACCACAACAAAACAAAACAACAAAAACATATTCTCTAGAGTTCAGTTTAACAATGCTGCTGTTTTTGCATAAAGTGATTTGAAATGAAAGAAAAAGACGTTGAGATTTAAAGGGGAATTTCACTCAAATTTTAGATTTCAAGATGCAATGTGGAGTCAAGATGACAGACAGTAACAGACAATGAGCGTCGCAACGTGAACCATCATGCGGTTGTCATGATCTGTCAAAGACAGGTCCTTCCTCCAAACCAGCAACTGTCTGTTTGCTTTTTCTTGGAGGGAACACATTCAGTGAGCATCCAGATAATAAACAGCATCCACCCAAGAAGGGGAATATGAAGTCTACTGAGCACCAAGAACACAGTCTTCCTTTGAATCAACAGTGTGTAGCTACAGGCTCAGGGAACGAAGGACACATTGACTCTGAGTTGATCTATGACTAACGCCAGGCTATGATTCTTTGTTCAGGATCAGCCTGGGTTTGCTAAGGGCCACTCACCCAAAGTGCAGACATTGAAATGGCAGAAGCCTCCTGGTTTTTTTGAATCTCTTACACAAATCTTTGCTATAGTCAGCTTCATGTTCAAGGCGTGAACCAGCATTAACAGAAGAAGAACACATGGGAGGAGGACTGCAACAGGTTTTGCACAAGTTCTTCATCCATCCATCCGTCCATCCAACCATCCATCCCAATGACTTATCCAGTACAAGGCAGTGGAACACTTTGGACAGAATGTCAGCCCAGTGAAACCTATCTCCCTCCCCAGTTTTCATCCTAACATAGTACTCTACAGCTCTTGATCACAGTAGTCACACCAAGTCTGCTGCAGTGCCTCCACACATAGCCAGTGCCCTCCAACACGAAACACAAGAGCCGGTTCATTTAGACACTGCACTCAGAGCTCCATAGCAATTCTACCACCAACAAGAGAAATCTCTCACCTGTAGGAAGTGCTGCTTCACAGCCCCCGGACTCCACCCCTACGAAGGGGGAGATGGTGAAGGGCTGGACAATACAACGCAGACTTCAAACTCCACCTGAACCACAGAGTTTGCACTGAGATCAAGAAAATGCTTTTTTTTTGCATCTCCCATGCTATACTACAGCTTACATTTGTTGGAGATTGAGTGGAGAGAAATGTCACACCTTTGATAATTCTTCCATCAGCTACTTGGAGGTGGGGGCTGGGGTTGCAATACACAGAAGGCACTTCAAGGCCAATCAGCCACCTTCAGTTACATTAATGCCCTTTCCCACATAGATTATGTGGGCGTTGTTTTCTTCAGTCATTGAAAGGAGCTCAGAGGAATCAGGGTTACGATTTGATATTTTGATTTTCCTGAATGTCTATTTAAAAGTGGCACTAATGCACACCTGCCAAAGCGTGCCGTTTTTGCACTCTAACCTTACAGCGGTGAGTCAGAGATGTGAACAAAAGGCGGAACACAAAAGGCAGTAATTACATGCAGGAGTAAGGGAGAGAAGCACAGTCTGTTCTGAGCAAATTAGCGACGTGGAGGCAAATCTGAGTGACTGCAAAGTTGTTGTCGGAATCAACCGCAGATCCGTCCTAATAGCCGTAAATCAATGTCGGGCGACGTCCTCGGTCCTGCGATTTGTCAGCGGAACTCGCAGAAAGTCAGCATCCTGGGCCGCAAGAGCAACCGTCCAAGTGCTGGACGAGTCCCCTGTCCGCAGTCATTCCGCCATCCGTCAGCCGCAAACTCGCGCTGCCCGCATGTGCTTGACACGCGACGCCCACACGCTACATGGCTCCTGGCCTGGCGTGTGTGATCTCCCCGGCGCCTCCCTGTGTCGCCGTGCTTTTCACACCTCCCTAGCGTCCACGCCAGCACCCACAAGCTTGTGACTCGCACGCTATCGCTAAACATTCGTGTTCATGCTACCCCTGCACACAGAACCGCACTTAAACACAGTAGCACCACAGACAGGGCAAGGTTTTTACTATCAGCTATGAAATACCAGCCATGAAAGATACCATACAGGTAGGATCTGAGGACATAGTACTATTCCTTAGCATTGCAAAAATTAATAACAATACTACTAAAAGGTGTTTATGATCTTAATCATCCCCCCCACGATAATTACATTCTCTTTCAAAATGGCCAATATTGAGATAGAGGAGCATTTTGGAATAAATGAAATTCAGTAAAAACAATAAACTGAATTGAGACAGGAAGTCTGCTTTAGGTTTGCACAGTCAATTGATGGTAAAGTGGCATGGCTGTCCGGGCCCCGCACCAACATCCATACCGGTGCGGGGAAGAAGGTGATTTGGTAAAACAGTACTGGGTTACTCCACATCCACACTGAAATCATCTCACTGTCGCTTCCAAATCATCTGCAAATTACACCCAGTTATGCATGCAGTAATGTAAGGTTTTTCATTCTAATCTTGAAATTTGTGTGAATTATGATGTGTTTGCTTTAATAGAGAGATAAATTAATTATCATAGCAAAAAGACACTATTTTCATCTGTGGGGGGGGGGGGGGAGCTAGCTATGTAATTATACCATAAAGTAAAGTAAAAAAAAAAACAACCAAAGAACATAATGTGAATGCATATTATATCAGGAAGCACAGCACATCCAATAATTAACTACACTTCATTGAATTTAGAGATAATCATCAGGCAAATGAAAATTGAAGGTTTGAAATGAATGCCCATCACTGGATTTTAATTTGGGGAAGGCTTTCGTTTGCATTATCAAAGCAAATGCTTTATTATTATCTTCAAACAAACAGGGAAACTTTTCTGCTTAAACAAAAGTAAAGAAGAGGAAAATTGCCTCAGGTTCTCAGGAATGACTCTGCGGAAACCTCCGTGGTCATTTGCATAAGTCCATGTTACTTTTAACTGCCACACTTTCATGAAATCCTGTTTTATAATAGATAAGTAATCGCTTTAACCAAATCTAGCATAAAACAATTTAGGCAATGGTCTTTCTCTTATTTTCCTTCAAACGCTCAGATTAAAGAGCAGTCCTGGGGGCAGTGTTTCAAATGCAGAGTACTAAAAGTTAGCATATAAGAGGATCCTTCAGAAAGTCATTGATGCCTTTCGAGTGTTACTGAAAGGGATTCTTCACAAAGCCCGTGGTCAGGGCAAAACTCCCTCCGTTTGTGAAGAAGGGTGCCCTTCCGGGCATTGGGAAACATAGATAGCTTTCTAAGATGACCTGTCATTGGCTTCAGGGATGACTCCAAGTAGTGTAAAGGTGGGAGGGTCAGATGAAGTTAGAGCCAATGAAGTAGATCAATAAGCCATACTTGGACCTTATTGGATGAGTTGAGATCCTCAGATGTACACCCACATAGCCAGACACGCATAGTCCCTGTATTCATATCTTTGTGGGGACTCTCCATAAATTTCTATGAACATAACCCTTAATCCCAGTTATGATGACCATAACACCTACCCAGCCCTAAATACAAGACCTTAGGCATTTTAGTTCTTAAATTGCAGTCATGGATTATTATAAAATTGAGGTAATTCTTGGAAGGACCAGAAAATGTCCCCACAAGGTGCAAAGTTACTAGTTTTATTGGGAAATCTGGACCTCCGGTTCCCACAACATACACACATAACCCCCTAACTCCCCCCCCCCCCCCCCCCCCCCCCCCCCCCCCCCCCCCCACCCCCCCCCACCCCCCCAAACACACCAAAACAACACCCCCACACCCTCAGCGCCCACCCTCCCCCCCCCCCACACACACACACACACACACGCACACTCACACACACACACACACACACACACACACACAAACACACACAAAGATTTCAGCATGACATTCAGGGTCCACCTTTGTCCTTGTCCAGAGGAGAGGTTATTAACCTCACTTGGTACAGAGATTGGGACAGGTCTATTAACCGAAGGTACAGAAACTGGCCTTTGGCTACCCACCTGTGAGCTAGACGGAATACAAAGTGTAAACTGCTGGTCACGCCCACAAGCGCAAAGACCTAAACTCCGTGGTCCTAATGGCAAGGGCGATTATAGGGTTTTTTTAAGATGGGGGGCATAAAATGGGCCAAAATTTATAAAGAGGAGTCAACCTTATCATTAGCCAATGATATGTTTTGAAGGAGGATGCAGACCAGGGACCAATCAGCTTTCAGCTGGTGCTAGTCCCCCAATGTAATTGAAAGATCCAGAAAGGTCCCCTCTCTCTCTTAAACGGGGTGAGGTGTGTTATTCCTGGTCTTTGGTTGGTTGCCATGGAGGGGGGTCAGCAGGCCCTTCTGGGCTGAGCTGGCTCAGGATCTTGGGATGCGAGGGAGACAGAGAGGGCATTTTAATGGTAATGTGCCTGCCGATGGCAGTGGGCTCCCACTAAGTATTTTCCCATCCCCGCTGCAGGCAGGCAGGCAGGCCGGCCAATCCACAAGCAGGAGATGAGGCCTCATAATTAATATCCACCTTTCATCAGCCGCAGGATATTGGGAAATTTCCCGTGTAACTGGCTTGGGATGATTTGCAGAAAATCACCTCTTCTACAGATACAGTTCGCATCCGCCGGCAAGCCCCTTATGCGCGTGGGTGGGGGTGCCGTATGGGATGCACGGTAAGCTGGTTTCACCGTGTACAGGATGAGAGGGTAGTACAGTTTACATGGACGCCCGCCCTCACATGAAGTGGACAGTGTGCTGTTAATTCACACCTAAAGGTTGCGGGTTTGTGGCTGGCGCTTTATGTGTGAGTTTCAGAATTTTGGCCCTTTTTGTGTCTTAGGGCTACTAAATCATTTTGCTTGAGGGGGGGGCTGACCACTGGAGTCAGGTGGAGCAGACTGGTGAGTCATGTTAGGAAGGGGAGGGGCAGGTAATCATTTCTTCACGGTACATGTGAGTCCGCTGAAAAACATAGGCTTAGAGGAATCAACAAAATGTAAGGGTGCCAACAAATAACAGGAATTGAGAAATACCTCACAGTAAAGTCAAGCTGAGGGACACAGATTTCCCGATTTACTGCCGTTCAGATATTGCGGCTGCAGGGGTGGTGGTTTAAAAGCCACCGTAAATGGTTCGGCTTCGACTCTGAAGATTTCCTGGCTACTGGCACATTCACTGTGTAATTACAGGGGCTGACCCCCGGGCCGCAGCTAGTGGTGCAGGCAAATTCAGCGTCCCTCGCTTCTGGCCCCGTACATCACACAAACCACATCCAGCCCGACTCACCGGCGCCTAGCGGAGCCTGCCAAATGCAATGGCCCTCAAATTAAGGGCTCTCTGGGCCGGGGAGGAGAGTCGCTTCTATGCGTAGCAGCCTATTAAAGCAGATTTAATCCACGGTCACATGACAGGGTGCTAGGCAGAGGTGACACAACATTTTTGCAGTGGTGGAAATTACAGTGAGTTAATCACAGTGTCAATGAGTTAAACAGCTGCTCTATTTTCTTCACTGGACCATGCTGGTTGGTTCTGGTAATTTCCATTCAAAGCACTTTTTCTCAACAACATAAAAGTGATTACTTGTCATTGCTGACACACTCCAGCACATTGTGCACAACAATGAAATGTGTCCTCTGCATTTAACCCATATGTGACATTGGAACATAGCAGAGGGCAGCTAATTCAGCGCCCGGGGAGCAGTGCTTGGGAGCGGTACCTTGCTCAGGGTACCTCAGTGGTACTTTGCTGGTTTTGAGTCAAAAAATCTGTTTCCCTAACCATCAGGCCAACACAGCTTATGCTAAAAAAAAATGGGCCCCATGAAAGCATATCAATATCCCCTCCCCCCATGCTTTTTGGTGCCATTGCATCCTACTGCCTCTCATGGACATCATGGAGAAATCAAAACAAGAGGTAAAATATGGCATCAATTTTCTCCTTCCTGATTGGTCAGTCTTTCCCAAAACACTCCTGCCTTGCTTCCCATGGGATGTCCTAAGCACTCCGGAGGAGAATCAGCAGAATAAACTGGAAGTAAGAAACTCAGCAGGCAGGCAGGCAAACTGGGTCCTGACCTGGTCCGGTCAAGATTATGCGCTGACCCTCTGCTGCCATCTGCTGTGAGGAGGACCCGCCCACTTCACTGACGCTTCCTGCGATTCTTTATTAGCCTGTTCACTCTTTTCATTGTGAAATCCTAACAAGGCCTGGGATAGCGTAGGAGAGCAGATGCCCCACAAGCAGATGCATGAAATCAATCCAAACCCAGTGGACTGGTGCAGCTGTAGATGACAGTCATCATATGGCAACAGTCACTGACAGACTGTCAGTGACATAGGCCGGGTGGCATCCGGGAAGTGCCCAAACAAACGCCAGAGCGCCGCAGGTCAGTTTTAAGGGGTGCCCACGGTACTGTCCAACACACGGCATGTGATTACTTTCTGGAAGATTCTGCGCCTGTGTGTATATTGATTAAAGCATATGAGTAGGAAATATTATGCACCTTCAGTATCTGTTATCTGCCCTCCCCACCACATTTTCCAGTGATACCGTTTCCTCATTTCTCTTGAAGCCCGTGTCACCATAAAGTCCTGAAGGACAGAGAAAAATGTCCCCAAGCAGAGGGATGGGGACGATTCTCTACACCATGTCTCATTGTCCTTTTCCAGCTTCGTCTCCGAGCCTCCAAACCAAGGCACGTTTCACCAAGAGCCATGCAGAACATTCCAGAGCCTTTTCTTTTTTTTCTGACTGAAAACTCCGAACACACACCACGCTTTTAAGTCTGACAGAAATCTGACGGCTCGCTGCAAATTTTCAAGCAATCATCATTCCCCAGATCTTAAGCGACTGGGAAAAATGATGGCTTTCAGCGGCGGCCGTCTGCCTGGCCTCCACCCGCCATTTGAGCCACCGCGGTTCAAGTCTCCTCTCTCACCCAATTTCTCATCTGGCCGACGAAAGATCTGTCCTGATGGAGACAAACAACAGTTTTCTGACACGAGCTTGAGGAAAAAAAATGAAGGCTGTCTCAGTTGGTGATAAACACTTCAGTTAAAATCACATCAAGTCTCTTGGAGACCAGCCAATCTAGAGTTCCACGTGACACCATTCACACTGACAACTCACATACTAATTACTGTCGCAGTTCAACTCTGGTTAGGTCCAGGGATAGATGAAAAACTTGCACAACTTTAGTGGCTCTTTCATAAAAATAAGTTGAATTGTGCTGCACTGATATTGAGTTTAATGTCATGAATGGCACTCGATACATGACAAGCTGGGATGGTGATAATACGTCACCTTGTCGTGTCACGTGTATGCAAAGTGTGAAGTGGAAGTGACTGAAGGCGGTGACGTGACAATGTCACGCTGTTGGCCAGAAGTGGGTTCAGTTTCATTCAGGGTGTGATGAGTAGAATGAGAGGTTCTTCACTGAGATAAAGTAATCTTCTCTATCCTGTCAGGGAATTCGACAAATACCTTGTGTAGAAGAAATGCAGCAGTATTCAATAATGCCGCCATGTTGTACAGATCTCATTTTCACTAACACAGAAGAAACAACAAAATGGGTTTCTGTCTTGCGATTACCCTGCAAATTAACAGTGACAGCATTTATAAATAATCATCATTTATAGAATGTGAGTGATGGTTTGGCATAGAATAAATGGTTGGAATCCCTGTGTGTGTATGTGAATGTGTGTGTGTGCCCAACTGTCTGTGTGTGTCTGCATGTGCCCACCTGTGTGTGTGTGCCCACCTATCTGTGTGTGTGTGTGTGAGAGAGAGTGTGTGTATTTGTGTGTGTATGTGTGCATGTGGCAGAGGTGGGAATTCAGGTCCAGAAAGTACAAATCCAAACCACTTCCTGGACCTGAACCTTCCACCTCTGGTGTGTGGTCTGTTGCGTTTGGGGGGTGTAACCAGCTGATTACAGATGTCTGGATTTGAAGACAACTTGTTGACACTCTCTGCAGTGCTGAATATATGGAGGCTCAGAAAGGCTCTATCCAGAGGAGGGCTGGACAACAGGGGCATCAGCCCATCTAAAAGCTGATTGGCCCCTGGAGTACCCCTGCCCCGTTGGCTAATGATAAGGTTGGCTCTTCTGTACAAATTACAGTCCCACTTATGCTTAAACAAAATCCTAGAATTGTCCTCGATTTAGAGTCTTACAGCCAGAGCAGGACACAGCAGTGCTGTCCCTGGTTCTGAACTGTTTTCCGCATGCTGTGACGCTCTCCATGGTCCTGATATCCCTGAGCCACGGAAAAAAGCCAGTGTGCTCAACACTTATCTCTCCAACCCATCAAATGAATGCATACTGACTCATCAGCGCTCGCACTTCAGCTGCATCTGGAACTGCACCAGAACACGCGTCCTCCCTCTATTCCTATTTTATTTACCTTTTATTTAACAGAAACTCATGAAGATTTGAATCCTCAAACCAAACAGTACCAACCCTGCTGCCACTGATTCCCTCCTACTTAGGCATTTAAACTTTATAATGAAGAGGAAAGACTTATATTAAGAGAGGAAATAGCCATCCACAGCATGGGGCAGAACATAAAGACCCTCCATAACATACTGACAGTGTTTGGGGAAGAAGTGTTTGGGTCTTCCTATCTAAATGCAGACAGTCCATTCATTTCTATGGGAAAACCCTAATCCCAGTCACAACACCCTTAACCCCTATCCATCCATAACATTAACCATAAGTAACCAACTCAAATACAAGATTTTTAATTTTTTGATTGAATTCACATATTTTTATAAAACTGAGGTTATCCAAATGGGGACCTCAAAAGAAGTCCCCAAAAATTTCGAATTTACTACACTTTGGGGACAATTTGGTCCTCAAATGTGATCTATGTAACCCCACCCCCCT
>JAABNY020000063.1:26625137-26635614 GCA_015164015.2 Brevimyrus niger | reverse complement strand
GTCTTTCAAGGCCGGCCGGGGCAGCAGGGAGGCGCGGCACCCACAAGTTACGGGTGGGCGCGATTCGAGCTCCCAGTCTGCAGCTCTGTGCTATCTAACAAATATACACATACACAAGTCATATTTATATCATCACACACTTTGTACACTTTGGCTTAAGTCATCATCTTGACACCAAGGTCTCAAGGCTCCTCAGTCGAAAATGCTTCCTGGTGCCTATTTCTATCACGAGGCCCACTGCTCCAAACCAGGCATCCCACACAAAAACGGTGGTGTGTACACAGACACTAGCAGGCCGCGATTGCCTTGCTACGTCCTGCATCTCAGAACATAGAAGGAGCCGACTTTGCAGTAGCCTAACCACGGTAATTTACAGCAGTCATGTGAAAAAGCATAGCAGAGTGAGGTATATTTAGAGATAAACTGGGTAGGTCGATAAACAGTCATGGCAGCTTTACCTTTCTTTTAGGCTTGACTGAAAAGACTAAAGAAGAACAGGCCCTCTGAAAGCCACTTTACAGTAATTCAGCGCAATTAATACTACAAACAGTACAGAGAGCAATTTGGCAAATTCATTTTGCAGTAATGACGCTGATAAAGTGGGGGTCTGTCTCTGACGACCAGGCACAGCAAGGCCCAGAATAACACAGCGGTTCATCTTCTCCAGGAAGGTCAGATCAGTCTAACCGTGAGATCTTCTCGTGACTGAGGTGAAGACTGTTTGCAGAAGGACAATGGCAAACAAGCCTCAAAGGCCAAAGGGTCAATGGAGGGAAGAGCCATCGAGGAGGGCGGCCAGGGAAAGAACTCAACAGGGGCTTGAGGAGAAGAGTTCTCATCGAAAAGCCGGCCCTGCCTTTGCAAACCCCTCCCACCAACTCCGCCAAGGACTGAATGACCAGGGTCTCACGCCGGCACCGCTGGGCTCTATCAGAGCCCAAATTCCCCTTTCATTGTCGCAAATGAGCTGCATTGCATTTTTGATTACGCCACGCCGCAGGTGTGCCAGAAGCAAGTAAGTCGACACCTAAAGCCTATTTTCTGTTCAATTTACTCGCAATTTGCCGTGATGTGAATCAGCTTTCTCCTTCCCTCCGAAGGTACATCTAGCATTAATGGAGGGTCGCCGTGGAGTACACCGGCCTCACGCTCTCCCGGGGGTTGGCCCGCCTTTTTACCCCTCCTCCCGTCGTCGAGTCTCGTCCCGTGTCACGCTACCCTTTCTCGTTTCGGTGTTTACCGCCGTAAAAATCCCACCCACAATTCATCGAAATGATACGCTTTGAAATCTCGTGGGGAGGGGGGGTCGGGAATTAAAGACCGCTGTTTAGCAAATGAAAAGGCTTCATTATTCATTTCTGATAATGGGAATAACAAAGTGACAGAAAAATATGATTAAGTCAAACTGAAACATGGCGCTTGCATCGAGGGCAATCACACAGGCTGTTATTTTAGGAACAAAGGATCATTTGTTATAAACTAATAATCATTCTGCCAGGCTGAAACAAGGCAGATCCACGAGCTGGGCAGCTAATGCACAGAATACGGGAAAAGTTACTAAAATAACTAAAAATCACTGAAAATAGCTACATCTAATCAATAAACTAACATAGACGAGCCCGACAGAATATGCTGAAGGAATGATTGCCTTTAATGGACTGGTGACAGCAAAATGAATGATCAGCAAATGAATAAATTGCCTTTAACATGCCAACATTTTGATGAGTCCTTGTGTTAAAAGCAATGACAGGCTGGGTATTAGGGACAGTGAGGGTGCGAGTATCAGCTGAAACAGAACCATTCTCCACAAAATCGGCGACGACCCCAAATTTAAAAGCTCGACCATGCAAGCCATTACTGTGTGTCTCTCAGCTGGTCCCTGAGGCTCAGATTAGCCGTTACCCATTAGCCAGAGGAACAGGCGACAGGGGAAAACGTGGCGCATGGTTCTGCCGCTTCCCCACCAATCAGGTAACGCCTGACTGTAAAATCACAGGATTGTGTTTGAGGACAGATTGTGCAACACAACAGATCTGGGTGTGGGAACAGCCCAGACATCATATACTAAATCCATGATACACTATTAAAAAAACAAACTTTCATAACAGTAGGAGAATTTCAAACAAAACTTATGATATAATCCAAATTCCCCCAGAGAGCATAACCATTCGATGATCATTCAGTAACCCGGTGTTAAGTTTCATATGCCGGAGACTGCTCGGTTGGAGTTAAAAGCGGCCCATTAACTGGTTGATCTTTAATTGATAATGTCCATTAATACACGCGACTTCGGAATGCTTCACTGGCCACGTCACCGCAGGGCCTGCAGGTCATCAGCCCTTTATGGGATCCGCCTCATGTGGCCGTTTGTAATTCAAAGAATGACAAATAAACCTGATTTGCAAAGTAAGGAATGGAGAAAGCCACCCAGAATACCATCAGGCAGGCATGAGATGAATCCATCACGCCTCATCTTCTGAACTTCACACAATGCTGCATCTGTGGTGCCGACGAGGCCGGTTTTAGCCTCCCTCTGTCCCCGATCTGTTCGTCTCCCAGCGATTCGCTTTGTGCTGCAATAATTCCTTCAAACAACCGTGCTTCGCTTTAATTAAAACTCATGCCGACTAGCGAGGGTGAAATTCCAGAAGAACGGTAAAATCCCAAAGACGAGTGGGGGGCTATGAGCGTATTTGGGGACATCTCATGGAGAATCACGGAGCTAACATTAGCATTAGCATTACTGTCAGCAGTGCATGGCGCAGATGTCTTAAAGCACCAGATCCTATATTGAAGGTGGAAGCTGCGGTATTTAACCAGAACATAATGTGTTGGAAACTACTCTGCTACACAGAAGGTCAAGTGAAAGTAGGGCTGGCTAAACTAGGGGCTGCTAGGCTGGGCTCATTCTCTGGGGTGGGTTTGGTTACTGAGTCGAGACTTTTAAATTAAGTTAAAGCTGAGCATCAGTGCCGGTAAAGGTGACCGCTCTCTGAAGAATTGTTCACTCTGTTTACCTCTTGCTCTAAAAAAGGAGCCAGTTTCAAATACAACTGTTTAATTAAACTTTAATTAGTGCGCCTGGTTGACATTTTTGGAGCGTAAAACTGTGTTCCAGTTAAGAGTTTCCCCGCAATAAAAGCTGCCTTTCCAGGTTATTTCCATAATGCGCCGTCCACATTGCAACACTACAGGACATATTCAAGACCACGTGTCAATACAGACCACGTCACAATAAAGACTGCATTGCAATACAGACCATGTCTCAATTCAGACCATGATGGCAATAAAAACCATGTCACAATACAGGCCATGTTTTAAATACAGACCATGTCGCAATACAGACCATGTTATGATACAGACCTTGTCGCAATTATGTTCAATAAAAATGGCATTTTTCAGGTACAGAAACTACAAATCCAGACCAAGATTTTGAATCAACCAACCAGTTCAGCATAAAGACTCATAGTCACAGATGACTCAGCTGGTTGGTAGAATCAATGTTGGTCTGGATTCTGGACCTGAAATGTCCAACACTGAATAAAAGTAAGGTGGGATGTGAGCCTTAACCTGCAAACAACTTCCATTCCACTTCTACACTGCATTATAATGGGTGTGCTGTGAGGATTTCACAGAGACTCTTACAATCCCCTGCGGTTTGACCTTCCAGTAACCTTGGGGACCCTTCAGTACTGTGAGCGGCAGAACAAAGGCTCTGGTGGCAGACTGGGCAGTGGAAGGTCATATGGCAAGAAAGGGAAAGACCAGCTAGGCTCTGCGTTCATGACCACCCAAAAAGCTTGGGCCGCATGCAGTAGAAGCGGCAGAAAAATCAAAGCTTCCATTAACAATGATGCTTTTCCGGAAAACTCCTGCACTACAATGGAAGGATAAAGGCAACCTTTTGATCTAGCAAAAAAATAAATGATTCTCATCGTAACAGAAAAAGAATGACGGGAAATAGAAAAATGATCAACGGATGCAATTTTCTCAGGTGCAGTGACTTCGGCAGATTGATGAGTGTCGACGGTGGAATCTCTCCCAGGCAAACTGCTAAATCCTAATACATTTGACAAAGCACTAAATCCTTGACCAGACAGTGAATTTCTGAGACTGTATGTACAGTATATGCTGGACTGCACTAATGTGGAGTACACAGGTTCAGCTTCAGCCCCCCAGAAAAATTATTCTGTCCATTTGGTGATTTGTCCCGCATTTGCATATACATTTTGTACCATCCATACTTAGTGAACTTTATCATGGAGGACTCCCTCCCCACCACTCGGCAAATTTAGTCATGGGAAACCCCTAGAATCACCCTTGGAGGAGTATACCAACATCCACTCGGCTTTGTTTATATGACATCATCACCGCTAGCCATTGCGTATGTGGATGTCATTGGCACGTAACTCTGCACAACAGAGTTCCACATAAGCCCCGTGTGTTAACCCCAAATGCCCCATCACCGCCCCCCCAAACGTTCAAAGCCAACGATAGCAGGCAATTTGTTAGGTGATTTCTTCACCACCCAGGAAATGAATCCCTGCCTGTCCGGAAAATCCTGTAAACATGCATGTGGACAGTAGATCCTTCTCACAAGAAAAGCAATAAAAAAAATACATATATATAATGCAAAAATATATATGTATGCAAAGACACCAGCTAGTGGTTTCTTTCACACTTTTTAAATTCCAAAGTGTGTGTGTGTGTCTGTGAGTGTGTGTGTCTCTGTGTGTGTGGTTGTGTCTGTGTGTGTGGTTGTGAGTGTGTGTGTGGTTGCGTGTGTGTGTGTGTGTGGTTGTGTGTGTTTTTCAAAGCCGTGTGGCCTTTCCCTCAGCACCAGCTATGCTACATCCCCGAAAAACAATTAGCACTGTCTCCTCCTGGCGCTATGCACAGCGACAATGAGGATGGCAGCCATGATGACTCCTCCATACGTCTCCTGGCGCCGCTGCAGGGCCCTGCACTCGCGTATCCCGCGGCGGTGACTCTGAGACGTCACCGACGCGTCCCGGCCGCCCACTCCTGCTTTTGTATCTTTGCCTCATTAACGCCTCCTGCCTCGTCGACATCCGCGAGAAGGCCTCATTTCAAGCGCACTGGCAGGAGGCTGCAGTGACCTGAAATCAATGAGATCCCCCCCTCCCAAATCAAGACGGAGTTAATTCCTCTGGGACGAAACGGTGCTTCTAAGGAACCTGCCGGCACATGGTGCGGATGTTAGAGATGGTGCCCCTTCCTGCCGCATGACAGCGGGCTCAAAGAGGAGCCGCGGGTTCCAGACGTCGATTGAAAAAAACGGGAGTGACCATGTTTTCACAGTTGTGGGAGGAATCGGATTATCACACGGGGGACCGCGGTTGTCATGGAAACCAAGGACCTTACTGAGAGGAGAGGATTTTTGTTCTCCACTCAAAAATACTCAAAATTAAATTAAAATGACAAGACAGCAACTATATGTCCAAATCTATACTGAATTGCAGTGCTGCACTTCATTTTAAAAGCAATTATTGCCTTAGCACAGAAAAAGCATACTTTATGAACGGTATTCATCTAGCCCCCTCCATTAACAGGACAGATATGAAAAAACACATTTAATAGTCAAGTAATTCTTCTGCATTCAAGCGCTAGGGGTGCAAACGCTTTATGAAACAGGGCGTGTGGGAGTACGGATTTTAGACCCACGTGTTTTTGGAAGAGTACCCACGTGAGAGCAGGACGGAGCCTGCCAGCGGGCTGGCAGCTGGGATTGGGCTGTTCAGGACTAGGAATGGAGCCTGGCTGGATTCTCCTCTCGCACTGGGGCTCATAAATGCTGCCGCCAGCGACCCTGTCTGCCCAGAGCAGAGCAGTCCCTCACCGATGCGGGATACACCAAGCTCAGGGAAGCGGGGCCGTATACGAAACAATGAAAGCTGATTGGCTCCTGGAGTGCCCCACCCTCTGTCACTCACCGATTTTATAACATATTATTGGCTTATAAGATTGCCCCCTTTGTATGAATGATTGCCCCTCTTAAGCCCCCCCCACACCTTAAAAAATCTTAGAATTGCCCCTGCAGGGGACAGAGGTAAAGGAGTGGAAAACACCTCCCACACCTCGTCACATTTCTCAGTCCTGCACACACACTTTGGACCCACTGACCTGGAAATGCGGCCCAAATCCCATTTGTGACTCTTCCCCACTCCAACAGAAGTAAACAGTTAGCTTATTTGTTGTGTTTAGGCTCAGGCTAGTGCCCTGTTTTGCATATCATTCAGTGTAGGGCCAGAGTCCCACTAAATCTGTCATGCATGTGCATGTGCATGTGCTCTGCGTATACGTCCCTCCCATATACTCCACACATTTTGTTTATAAACCGGACTGTTTTATCTGAAGTCACACACAACTGAACGCAGGGTCAGACAGATTCAGGAGCAACTGGGGTTTAAGAACCTTGCTCAGGGGCCCAACGGTAACATCACTTCAAAACCACGCATCATTCCAAAATGGTGTCATTATGGCAGCGACTCATTTCATTAATTCCCATTACGATCTAACGCTAAGCACTGTAGATTACCTGAAAGCCTTGGCACGGAGGCACGCATTTCAGAGACGAGGCAGCACAGCGCTGACAAAGAGCTACGGAAAGGCTGCAAGCTCGGTGCGAATACATGCTGCTTGCGATGTGCAGTAATATGCAGATTAAACAAGCAAATTGTGGGCTTTTTTGGTCACAACCTGTGTTTGAGGTCAGAACATGCACAACTGCACTGCCGTACAGTATCATTACCTTACAGTAACTACGCTAGCACTGACACTGAGACGTTACTGTGATTTTCACACCCTGTTTTCTTCAAAACCGAGTATAGTTGAAGTAAGATATTTTGCAAGTTCTGGCATGTTAAAACAAGCCCAAGAGACTCAGAGACCCACGAGATTTCAGTCATAAGTCAATTGTAATAAAATATGAAGTTACCTTACTTTGCCTTTTTGGGGCACTACAAACTACTGGCTTCTAATTATCTTCTGGATTGTCCATCTCGCCACTATTCTGACACATACTCCATAGCTCTGCCAGCTGTCCCCCTCCCATGCACGCCACCTTCTCCAGGACACTACATCTCCCATAATGCCCGGCTACCCCAGCATTCCCAGAACAACCACATTGAGCCGGATTAAGAGTATTTAGTGCCACTGTGTGACCGCACACATGACATCGCATCGGAAAGAAACAGAGCTGATTGGTGGCTCCAGAAATTCAAAAATGCCTATGAAAAATGTTACATGGTACAATATTACAAAAAACAATGTGCAATCATGATACATACATTATATATTAAATAGCATTAACTTGTTAAAAGACATTCGTGAATGGAACTGGAGGGAGGTGGTTTATGAAGGGATGCTCTACTGAAATGCCCATATGGTTAATCTGGCAAAGCAGCGACAGAACACCTACAACATCAATTCAGGAGCCATGACAGGCCACTTCCAGTACATGTACAGTATGTAGTCAACATAAGGGCGAAACCTTACTGCAGACAGCCACAATACACTGATCAATCAGGGGAAGGGTGTCACATGACACTACAAAATACCCGAGCTGGAAATCCTCTGTGCCTTTAAGGCCCCTAGGAATTGTAACCAGCAAAAGTGCTTTAATTGTGATGCAGCCAAGGAAGAAATGACTCCCACAGACATATATGAAAACGGTCTGATAACTTATAAAAGACCAGGTAGGGCCCTGCCGGTCGATGCCACGGGCAGAGAGCATCTACTAAATCTTCTTTTGCGTTTTCCCTCGCGGTGATGCCGTATTTCTCAGGGCAGAAAGCCAGATTGGTAAATGTCAGGGCAGATAAGTCCTGGGGACATGCCTGCACTCACAAGAACCTCCGGAGTCCAGAGAAACCCAAGGATGAAGCCACCACAAGCACAGCTTGGACCACGTTGACCAGAGGAGATGCCTCTCCATGTTCACTTCCGTAACATGCAACAGGAAAAAAAAAAAAAACCATTATGGGGACTCAACCAGGTGGAGTTCCTGCTAAAGGAAAAAACTGAAATCCCTGTCTGATGCATCTGTCCATCCATGAATTAAAATGTACCCATTTGAAACCGTTCCTTTTGAAATGTTCCTTTGAAACCGTGTCTAACAATAAACCTGTAACTATTGAGGCCAGAAGCCATATCTTAGCAGCTGTCAAGCTACTGCTGAAATAAACATCAAAGACACACCAAAGGGCCCCAGGGCTCTGGATCAGAGAGAAGGTCCTACAGCTTAGCCTGAAGGTCCAACAGACCAGAAGAGGGACATGGAACCATATTTGCTCTGATGGCACAACAGTGCTCCTAGAGGCAGGGTTTACTCACTGCAGGCCAGAACCAAGGTGACGGATGGGTGGATGGGGCTGTGTTGGGTCAAGAAATCAGCCACCCTATCTGACAACAGGAGGCGGAGCCTAATTAGTTTAGGGAGATGGTCACGATGTCGGAAACAGTCCCTCTCACATGGATTTTTTTTAATGTTTCAGACTGTGCAACAATCTGTTTACCTGTGTTCAAATGTCCACATGTCTTGTTACTACACTCACAAGGACAGAATGATTTAGTTTACTGAATGTAGAGCAGCTACACATTTAGTTAAAGCAGACCCAGAGGACAACAACATTGCTGGGGAAGACAAATGCTTCCAGGCTGCAGCTGATGAGGAGCCAGTCTGCAGCACACAGGACTACAAACGCCACACGGCTCTGCTCCCCCGATGTCCCCAATACTGCTGCTCCTTTCATTCCGCAGTTTAAAATATTACTTTTTATTTCTGCTGGACACCGCGAGCAGAGGGGGATCATTGCTCCAGGATGTAAAGCTTTGCTTTGTTTGTGTGCTGGCTCTCGCTAGCCTGACTGCATTCGCTGTGCCCTCTGTACATACAAAGCCCCGTGTTGGGGGAGGGGGATGGTTGGGATCTCCAAGGAGAACTCAGGGGTGGGAGTGAATGAAGACCATCATGCATCGTCTCTTCAGCTTCTGAAGGCAGGGATCGTCAACTAGGGCAAAGTCTGACTTGTTGACAAACGATCACACTCAACAATCAGGACAGGAAAAAAATTTGTGTTGATCTATCCATTGATTATCCATTCATCTATCCGTCTTCTTACCACATGGGTCATGGGAGCGTTTGGTGACCGCACAGGGCTGAAGGTTAGCGTACACACTGGATGTACACAGTCACACACACAACTACACGCTCATGGACCGGAGGCGAAGAACATGTGTGTGTCTCTGCTTAACTGTCCATTTGAGAGCCGTCTCTGTGAGACGCCAGATTCCCCTACTAATTTTTCCTCATTAAGCATCTTTAATGACAGAATGCCTTGACAGCTTTGCAAATGGAAGAGGAACCTCGCTCATCAGGCGATGAATAAAACAATATGCAAAACATGTGCGAAATCCCATGAAGGAAAAAAAAAAAACACTGAAGAGAATCCGCCTCTGTAAGCAAGGCCAGATAACACAGGGCTGCATTTCGATTAACGATCTAATTAAGAATCCTTCCCGTCTTCCTCGTTTCCCACATTGTTAACTATTGTGCTTTCCCCTGTCGCTTCTTAAGTAATGATTTCATTGAGCAGATCGCTATGTAACTTTTGCTTTGAATAAGGCTGCCTGACAAAAAAAGAGATTAATAATAACTCAAAAAATAGATGCAACGGAATACCAATTATTCTCCAGTGTATAATCTTGCTATACTGCAAAACGTGTCAGTATTACAACAGAGGGAGAACTGTGGAACAGAGCCGACAGCCCAGCTGACGTATTGTAATGGTTCATAAGCGTTTTTTTTCTTTTTGTTAAAACGCCGAAAGCTGGTTAATTAAGATGACTGGCTGAGAAGACAGCGAGCCTTGTTAATGTAGGGTGGGGCTAAGCAGATTGGAGAGACTTTAAGCATGCTGGGAGGTGGACCAGCTTAGTAACAGCAAGGTCACAAGCACCAAGGTCAGGATTGGTGAGGTCATAGACAATGATATCAAGATCAGGGAGGTCAGCATTAAAGGGGTTGTGATCAGGGAGGTAATAAGCAGAAAGGTCATTGTTATGACCTGTTAGTCTATTCTGCTCCTGGGTGTGGCCATAACATTAACATAAAAAGGCTTTCTAGCTGTATAGTCAATACGTATTTACAACTAAAGAAGCCACTTTATGGTGAGTAATTATAAACAACAGATCCAGCAGAGTCCAGATCAGTAGGGCAGAGATGAATGCAGTCATGATCAGCAGAGCCATGATCAGTAAGGCTGTGATGAATGCAGTCAGGATCAGCAGAGCCATGATCAATAAGGCTGTGATGAATGCAGTCATGATCAGCAGAGTCATGATCAGTAAGGCTGAGATGAATGCAGTCATGATCAGCTGAGTCCTGATCAGTAAGGCTGTGATGAACGCAGTCATGATCAGCAGAGTCATAATCAGTAAGGCTGTGATGAATGCA
>JAABNY020000063.1:26594503-26605724 GCA_015164015.2 Brevimyrus niger | reverse complement strand
TGGCAAGTTCCATCTAGCTGTATTTCTTCAGATTGAAAATTCTAAACCAAGCTGGGTGGGGCTCAAGCTGACATTTTGTCAGGGGGAATTTCTAGCTACACCTCTGTCCCTCACTTCATGCTGAAACCCCCCACCTGAAAAAAGGTGCCCAGGGTTACTCCCGGGGTTCCATATGCTTATTTATAATGGATGATGGGAAAACTGGAAGACACAAAAAGACAAATAATTCCCAACTTTTTACATTTACCACATTTAATCTAAAGCAATGTATACTTTTTGAGAGTAAATAAGTCCAGATGACCTCTGGTGCAATTGTGGGTTAAGGGCCTTGCTCAAGGCGCTCAATGGTGGGATCATTCTGCCAACCCGGGTATTCAAACCTCACAGTCACAGGCACAGGATCTGAACCCACTGCCTCCACACTGCTTTTAGGGGGCGCTTCTGATCATATGTAACCTTACAGCCAGGCGTATCCCCGGAGAATAACAGAAAAAGAACCAAGAGTGTAAACGTCAAAACATCTACTTAGCTGTCGTCCTGTGACTCTCAGACATGCGCTAAGCACACAGGATGAATGAGGTTACTTGCCATCGGCAGAGCCAAACGAGACTCGCCTTTTCTCCTCTGCTGGACCAGGGCGGACTCGGGGCCCTAGGCATAACCTTACTTGGGAGGCCTCCCTGCTAAGAAAACTAATGAAAACAAATTTCGACTTTGGGGGCCCTAGACAAATGCCTGTTGTGCTTATAGCTACAGCTGGCCATGTTTCTGCTTGTACATAAATATTTTAATTTGATGTATATGCCTTTGTTTGTTATTATTTTTCATTTTCTGTTAGGACTCTTATTTATGAATATATGAATACACATTTACTCTAGGCTCCCTTGTTCTGATCCGGCCCACGGCAGTCACCTCGTCTTCTATCCCTGGATCCAGCCCCACACTTATCAGATCCCCCATCGGCGGAGAACGGCTCTGTCGCCTGACGAACAATTACCCGCGGCCCTCCTTTCGTGGCCGTGACAGCGCAGCTTCCGCCGGCAAAGCGTGCCTGTCAGAAAGCGGAAAACGGCACCGCTGCCTTAATCGGCCGAATGGGCGAAAGAAAGCGAAATATGAGCGCTATCTGCTTAGGAGGACTTGTCCCGATTAGGGACCTCACTTTGTCACCATGTTCGCTCTGCCGTGCCTGCTGGAGACTTCATTAAGAGGAGTGCTCCGTCTCCTGAGGACTCTCTGCGGGGGTAATATTCCCTCATCGGTGGGGATTTGAGATGACTAAAGCCCCAGATCAGCCAGCCTGCATTAGCGCTAGCCTGGTCTTGACCTCGAGCTCGACTCGATGTCATTAGCGATCCCTGTACTCACTTGGATTTTTTAGGAGGTTGCTAAGAAACTAAATAGTTGTGTTAATACATTCTTTCTACATGTTAATTATTTTTGTCTTCACACTGCTGCAAACTGCGGATGTCTGATTTAGACATTCAGAGTGTTTATTCAGTTGCACAAAGGACGATTTAGAGACACTGATTCACCTAAACAACATGTATTTGGGCTGAGTTCTGCTACCGTTCTCCTGACAGATCAACCATATCCTATTTACATACAATCTAACAATGAAAGGGATGTTTATGCATTTACATCACCACTGTAAGTGATAACGGCTAACAACTACCAGAATCACTGCAGGCAGAGCCAAACAGGTTCTGGTTCGGAAGGGGGATTAATGCCTGACACCTAATGCTCTTCCATGGGAGGCAAAAGAAGGGCCAAAAATCATAGAGAGGGGGCACCCTTATCATTAGCCAATGATATGTTTTGAATCAGTGAGTGACCGGGAAGGGGCACCCTGGGGACCAGTTTACTTTCAGCTGGGGGCCAGTGTCCCTGACATCCCACCTCTCTAGGCTATACCCTGCGTTCCAGCTTGACAGTATGAATGGGATGCTACAAAGAACTATGTATGCAAACACACACACACACACACACACACACACACACACACACACACACACACACACACACACACAGTATACACAAACTCACACACACACACACACACACACACACACACACACACACACAGATTTGTAATTATTAAAAATCTTTGTGGGCACTCTCCATTGATTTATATAGGGAAACTCTAATCCCAACATGAAGACCCAAACCCCTACCCAGCCCTAACCTTACCCATAAGTAACCAAACAAAATATGAGACTTTAGGTATCTACATTTTTTATTACATTCACAGATCTTTGTGGGGACTTGAAAAATGGTCCCCACAATGTAATTGAAACCTAACCCCCCCCCACACACACACACAAACACACACACACCTCACCTCCTATCCATACTGCAGAACACTGAGCACCTCACACCCATTAAGGCACACCTCTGCAATTTCTACCTATACTGCCTGATAGAAGATCACAAGAGCAAATATCCCCCAAAGTCCCTTTGGGTTGTACGGGGTGAGGTGTGTGGGCAGATTTACAAATATTAATGGCCTCTAAGATGATTGGCTGCCATCACAGAGAGATCTTGCTTGGGCTAAAGCACAACAACTTGAGGAAGGAGATGAAATGGGACGCAAACAGCAGGGTTGCCAGGTCAGGTCTCGGGAATAAGGCACTTAAACTGCCAGTAAAATACCCCGACGTGTACAGGGATAAGACACTAAGCTGCTTTAGATAAATGTAATTAAATTCATGAAGAGAACGGCACGGCAAATCAAAGACTCGGATCGAGGTTCCGTCCAAGGGTTCACAATGATATCTGAGGAGTTTCTGTTGGAAAATGTGACATTCGTAAGAGTATCTGTCACGTGCCTGATAGAACACACAGTATATTGTGGATTATGTCATCTTACACAGACCAGACTGGCCTTTTTCCTGGATTTGTCATACGCTGGAGACGATATAAGTCAATTCTGTAGATCGCCACTGTGGCCCAAAAACAAGTCCATGATGCACTGGGCCAGCAGGCCAACATCCGGAGTCAACGCCCCCTGGCCTACAGAGCAACAAAAGGATTTCAATGACCTCTTTCCCCTACATCCATTTTACAACCACTTGATGAGTATACAGTCATGGCGGGGGTCGTGGGGGAGGGGGGACATTAGCGGAAGAGGCCAAAGTATGAAGGGGGAGAACATTAAATCTCCTCACACAGGGCGGGGCTCCAGAACCGCGCTGGCCTCTGTACCTCAGTAAAGACCTTAAGTCTGTATTTAAAAAGGAAAATTTGGGATTGAGAGCTGCATAATCAGATGCTGTCATGGTGCCAGGCAGTCAGGGGGGGCACTGGGAAGTGATTCAGCAAAAAGCTCCCGGCACCACCCTTTACCCCGACCCCCTCAGCCTCAACCTGAGGAGAAGGGAAAGTAAATTAGAGACACTGCAGGACACCACCCCCAGTGACCTGTCCCCACCAGCAGGCTGCCCCGGGAGGCTGATTAAGGGCATGCTCCGGCAGTGGGGGCCGAGTTCTGAGTACAAGCTGCCACGCCCTAGCTGAACACCCCCCTCCCCAAACCCCCGAGCTTCCCCTCAGGAAATAAGGGTGGCTGTCAGCTCATCTGCACATCTGAGGCCGAGTACTACGTACGATACACACCCGATCCTCATTTAACAACCATTCGCAAATACGACGGTAACAAAAGAATGCATTTCATAAATGAGACACCAATGACCACTGCAGTGAAAGAGAAGCAGAATATGAAAGGTGTCCACTTCATGACGGATAAAAGAAATTGAGTGTGGAAGGCTGAGGTAAAGTCATAAGTACAATCACGGTCACACCTAGGCTACCGTGAGTTTCACTTAGTGACCATTTGGCTTAATGACCTGGTCGTTGGAATGGAATTCTGTTGCTAAGCGAGGAGTAGCCGGGATTCTTTAACAAAGAGCAAGATTCACGCTGTACATGAAGTTTTTCTTGCAGAATAATTATAAATTTTTACACCTGTATAAGATGATTCAACAACAGCAACCTGACAATTTTCCAAGCAGTGAAAAATGACACTTTTTACCTTTTTAATATCATGGTGTTGAACAAGAGAAATCAGATGATTTATCAGCAAGCAGATTTTTCAGGTAGAGGCAGGTCATCAATGATGATGCCATTGGTCCAAATCGCCTATTTTAACTGATTTGTATAGCGATCAGAAGCCTGTAACAGGGTCACTCACTCTAGTGCAGTCTTTTCCAGTCTGGTACTTGGGGACCCACAGACAGTCCATCCGGGCGCTGGGAGGAAGCAAAAATGTGGACTGTCTGACAGGGAGCTCAGAGGGAGCACAAATGTGGACTGTCTGCCAGGGAGCTCAGAGGGAGCACAAATGTGGACTGTCTGCCAGGGAGCTCAGAGGGAGCACAAATGTGGACTGGCTTTGGATTCCCGGGGACTGGATTGGGAAACACTGCCATGGTTTTTAAAACACTAAATAAGATGCAAGAATCCCAGGAGCCAATAGGCTTCAAGCGACCATTGATCTGGTCACTAACAAGGTCGTGGTCAAGAAAATGTCAAAGTCAGTCATGCAGCATCTATCCAAAGTTTCCCTGAGGCTGATGGCAGGATCCCTGGCAGCAAATAATAATCACTGTAACACCACCAGACTGGAACTGAAGATTTCTACCCAAGAGAGGTCACTGAAGGTTAAATCATACTTCGCAATCTGTGATTTTACTTACAGTTTCAGTATCGTCTATTCAGTAGCCTCATCGAAAAGCTCTTTGGCTTGTCGACCAGGCATATTTTCCAATTATGTCCTAAACACGGAGATACCCTTATTTACTGGGGAGAAAATATCAGCCAATCACATCCAATCAAAGCAACATTTTTTTAATGGGTGAGCAAGTACCTACCTACCCAAACGTTCAATGTCAACAAGGTCAAATATTGATATTTAAACAGGCTCTTGCTTGACTGAAGCTGAAAGTGAATCTGGTGTGTGTGTGTGTGTCAGTTTTCTTTTCCTCTCTGCATCTACACAGCCAAATCAGATGGGGCCAGCTGGGTAAGCACAGACCCGGTTTCTGTCTATTTTTGGCTTGGAAATACAGATGGAAACACGGCATGGAAACACGGAAAAATGGAGACGACCTGTGTACAAAACGCACTACTTGGTTACCCATTCCTTGGCGACGGGATCCTCAAGTGACCTCAGCCAGCAAAGTGCAAATCCTCCACCCCCCATCCAGTGTTCCTGCGCTAAGGTAAACGAGACTCTGGAGTAATAGATATCAGTCCCATGGCCCTGGTAAACCATTGCCCTGGTAAACCACGCCCCTTTGTATGTCACTCCCATTTGTATGCCACACCTCTTTGTATGTCACGCCCCCTATGATACCATATCTCTAGGATCCCACACCCCCAGGATGCCTTGTCCAAGCCCCAAAGGCTTCAACACTCTAGAATCTTCCGTTGCCACGCAACACTCGCCAGGCCTTAGAGGCAATTACCTACAAGGTGCCACACGCCAATTAAAACACACACGCTTGCACACCTCGTGCAAGCTGAGGCATACACCAGCCAGATGGGCTATTTCCGGACCGAACAAAGAGGGCCGTCCACCGGCTAGCCCAATCAGGAACACCGGTCCAGGACTTAATTATCCTCTGTGGTAATAGTGACAGCTGGCTTTTATGTACTACTAGGGGAGCAGGGATACAGCATGACACAGCACTTCCATGACGTCTTAAACAGTTAACATCGTATGGGTTCCAGCAGCAGAGTCACAAGCGGGTCCGGGCATTGCGGCTTCACGATTATAGGTGCATCGTGGCCATCGACAAATAAAGGACCGCCCACATCGCAAAGGGGACGCGACGTTCTGCCAGACGCCTGGCCAGCTCCGGGCGACAGATGATGCTAAACAATGGTGCCGCATGTCCACGTTTCCAAGGCAATGTGTGATGTTGTGACAGACACCGCGAGGGCGTGTTCACGCTCGCGAAGGCTCTGCCTACGTACGTGGTGTGCTCACCGCTGTCCCTTGTAGTAGCCCAAGTTGGCCATCTGAGAAATAGACAGCGATGCACAATTAACTTTAAGGCTTTAAGACTTTGGTTTTGAAACACCCCAAAGATCATAAATTCCAGAAGGAACACAAGGAAAATGGTTGTTGTCATGCTAATTCAGCACCGGGAACAAACGCCCCTGTCACCCTCAGACTGCTGAGCCCTGTGCACCCACTATATTGCATAATATTACATCACTTTCCTGCAAAACAGGCCCCCGCGGCCGGTGGAGGCTGCCTTCTATGATCTGGAGCAAGCCTGGTGTTGGCAAGCCAGCTAGGGCACGGGGATTTGGCCGCCAGCATTCCAGCGAGGACGGGTTTCACAATAAAGATAATCAGCAGGTGAGTCAGCGTCACCGGGTTCTGCCATGACAGCCCACCAAGAGAGCTCACTCTCGCCCCCTGCTGTTCATTACAAAGTGTATGTAAACTTTCCGCAGGAATCTCAGTGCAGGTGTGATTGGATCTTCTCCCCTCCCTCCCCGCTTTAGTGCATATTCTTAGCGAGTGCCTTCAGATCTAAGAGACTGAACAGAAGCAGCTGTTTAAACAGATTCCGTCTTCTCCGAACCCTGGGCACGCTTCACATCACACTTAAGGCACACTTCAATGGCATGTTCCAGTCCAGTCAGAGTATGAGACTTCCCTCTGAAATGTTACGGAAGTCTCTACTGTCCACTGAGAAAGGGGATACATCACACTGTTCACAGGGTAAAATAGGGGAACAGTGATGTGCAGAGGAATTTCGAGGGGCAGGCTCTCAAATGGGGGGTGTGGTCGACTGGTCCGGTGCAGTTGGTTTGGGGTGGAGGTAGTCCCCCTTGGGAGATTTTATGTGATCATTGCAAAAGAGCACTCTTTTATTAATTCAGGCTTTAAGGGCTTGTGCTTTGGCACCCTACGACGTGCCTGGTGAGCTATGCCACAAATTTTCTCCAACTACTAGGCAAGGTCACAGTTTGCCTATTAAAGGTGGGGGCGATTCTAGGATTTACCCCTTAGAGGGGCTCAGACCCCTGAAGGGATACAAGGTTTGCTGAGCAGGTCGGAAAAAATATATACAAAAACATGGGATAAATTGCTAAATGTTTTTTGTTTTATTTTGGGGGAGGGGGGGTCGGGGGAGGCCAAATAAATAAAACAGGCCTAGAACTGCCTACTTTAGAGATTTTAATTATTTTTATAGTTCATTTACCAAAAGTACTATGTTAGCAACTTCCATTGATGGCACCATGCAATTGAAGTCCAACAATGTCAGTTGCTTACTGCATGGGATTACAGCTCCTAACAGGGAGAATGCAAACACAGACACACACATACACACAAAATCACACACCACAGGGCAATTTAAAGACATCAGTCCACCTCAATGACATGTCTTTGGATTATGGGGAGGATGAACCTGAAGGAAACCTGCTAAAACACAAAGAGAAACATAAAGACGCCACACAGAAATGGCAAAAAGAAAATCAAATCCACAGACCTCAAGCCACAACCTACAAGCACTGAAGGTTACATCATCTGCGACCCCAAACGGTCTATAAGGACAGCAATAAAAATATGACGGACTTCTCGGGCCAGAAGTGGTTTGGATGCTTTCACAGGAAACCTCAAAGAAGCAAGACTGCCCCACTATTATTTTTATGTTATTACTATCTGATCAGGAGAATAAAGTCACAGAAAAGCACGGCCGAATCAATAAATGTGACACCAGACATGCTGTGGAGTCGAGCGATCGACTTTTACACAATGCCGGTGTGAATCCAAAGCAGGAATCGTAAGCTGTTGAGAAAGCGGGTCAAGGAGAACGTAACGGAGCACAGGAGCCGGAAGGAGATGCCAGATTGGAGACATTTTCCCCAGACTTGCCTGATAATGGTTGTTAAACGGCAAAGAATTCAGCCCTCTCTAAATCAGCAGGGTGGCCAAAAACAGCAACAATGACAGTCACAAGCTGACCCCCAACCAAACCCCCCCCCCCAGATTGCCTTCTGGATAACAGTTAACAGTCGCCGTCAAATGCATTCTGCCGCTTTCGCCTGCCAAGGAAGCACACCCTGGATTATCTTCTTTTTTTTTGGAGGGGGGGGGGGGGACTAAGAGGATTAATGGTGGACTGGTTTACAAAAAATGGGAAACACCACGATGGCGGGTGATAGAGGTGGCAATGGGCCGGACAGCCCAGAACAGAGGAGGCATTATCATGGACTGTCATGATTAATATACCCGCTTATCTAATGAGACCCCTACACCTGGCAGAAGGCCAGGTGGATACATGTCAGCTGAGTGCAGGGGGGCAGGGCTTGGGGATTGCAGCCCCCATCAATCACAGGCCACTGGAGCTTCAAGTTCTGTGGCTCAGCCCAGCACGAGGGACCCTCCCCATCAAATTGATGCCAAATCCCCACCACGAGGATTCGTGGCCCGGCACTAAAGAGCAGCACTGTGAAAACCTCTCGAGCACTGTACTGATATCGTCAGTGTATTTTGTTTCATTTCAGATGTAATTTCAGATCCATTTATTCCAAATGCCAACCTGTCACCCTTTTAGAGGAAAGACCAGAATAAACCTCGATGTTAACCCTCACAATTCCCAGTGATGGGTACCCCTTCATCAGATTAATCAGTGAATGTCTATTAGGCATGCGCTAATGCTTCGGAAACGGTTTCATTCGCCGTGCGGCTTCGGCTCACGTGACCGTCCCGGAGTCTCAGGGAGTGCAGGGCGACACCGCAAATAGTCTCATCTAAATCGGGACTCCGGCTCATTGAGCACCTGCGATACGTTAGATCGAGAAAGGTGTTCTCGCATCGCACCTTGCAGGCGTGTGGGCTATTTCCCCATCGTGACGACAAAACGATGGAAATGCAGATCTTTCCAGATACACGTATTTCATACATATGTGTGCGTGTTTGTGTGTGTGTGTGATCTATCGGTGTCTGAGAGAGGTTCCAGCCCTGCACAACCCTGTCCAGGATAAGCAGTGAGTGAATACATGGATATAGCCTATCTGTCAGTCTACCGTAAGCGCTTATTCAAGAACAATCACGATGAGTCTGGTTGCACAGGGCACAAGGCAGGGGACACCCTAAATGAGATGCCAGGCGACCGCAGTAAATGCAAAACAATAAATAAATAAATTACTCACGGTTGTGTCCTAATGAGTATGCTGCCAATGTTTTGCCAAGCGGTGATTGCCTCCTCAGTGCCGATTTACTGAAAAAGAAATCAGAAAGCGAAGGCTGTTAGCATCCAGAGAGAGACTTTCATGCGTTCTTACTTATTGACAAAGACCAGCTCTCAGCCTCTAAATAAAATTTACGGGGTGGGAGGGAAAGGGGGGGGGGGGTATGGAGTGGAAGAGCTTGTCAGAAAAAAACTGAGAAAGTACACTGAGAAAGTACTCCTGCGTGTATGGGGGTTAGGGCGGGGGTTATCAGTGAAATGATGAACTGAAATGCATCTTTTCTCCAAAGCTCTCGGCCTAATTCAAATATTCAATTAAGGATGTTTTGAATTACAAATACAGCATGCCCTATGGGCATACGCTTAAAGTGAACTACTAAATGACTCTTTTTAATTAACACACTTAATAAGACTAAATACAACTGAATTATAAAAAAGATACAAAGCATCTGCAAAACAAATTCTGACAAACCACTATGCAAACTAAAAGCACTATCAAAATGTTTAAACTGGGACAGGGAGAGATAATTAAAGCAAGATAAACGATGTTAAAATAAAACAAATCCGGTTTGGGCGGTGTAGAGACACGCAGTCCATCTATAAATCACATCACCTCCGATGTTACGTAAGACGCTTTGAACGAGACACCACGGAGTAAATCAATAATGTCTTGCAGTTACACGGTGCCTTCAGGCTGCTGGGAACCGAGCAAACTCTTTGGAACAGGCCGAGCAAAGACGTACCTAAACAAAGCACAAATAATACGATTTTTAAAAAAGAAAAGCCGCACGAAGGTGAACATCCTGACGGAGCCGCGACACAGTATTTCCCACACGACAGTGAGTGGTGAGATCACTCAGCAGTGTTGTAATAGAATGATTTCTATGTTACTGTGGCATGGTTAAATTCCAATTATTTTTAACGTGGGTCTCCCGGCGCATGATGCCTGATTGCCACAGGGTCACCTAACAGTCACTGTGCACTGTGCATTACAGCATGCAGCTTTGTCGTTTTACTTGCAGCGACGATCTAACATTTTCCAGTGATCTGGGATGGAGAAAGTGTGCTGTGCATCCTATCGGCACCAAACTCGGCGGAATTGGTTTATTTCAGAACAACTTCGATTCACAGAAAAATAAAAATACAGGTACTGCCTTTCATAGGTGGTATGCACGCATTGTGCTTTTGAACACTCGTCCGGCCCAAAGACTCCGGAATTAACTGGAAACAGAAGCGCCGATACCAGAAGGCTAAACTCACTGTATATTAAGATCGAGACAGATTGCCATGACAACAGATTGCTGATTAAAAAAAAAATCATAAATGGCAAGCTTCGACGCTCACAGCAAAATGAATTATGAAGTATGTATTATTTCATCGTCCGAGGCAGTTAAATTTTAGGACTTCACGCTGGACATAGACGGTGACAGGAGGCACAAAGAAAACTGGTCACGCCGCAGATCTTTGCAAAAGACTTTGCCCTTGCATGGATAAAACCATGAAATTATGTTGTTTTATTTAACATAATAAATGACTAAGGCGATCAAACGTGTCTTATATGCTATATGTATGATCGGAGCATTCCGTTTCTAATACATAAAGAAATGCGTTATGTTACTATCGTGATGTACCATCATCGTGGATTAAACATTAAAATATCCGCACGAGAAATTAATCATTGTACAGCTCTTCTCCATTACAGCCACCGAGATCATTCCGCTTCTTTCGCTTGCAACCTCGTACCATCATTTAAATCCCAAAGTTAGTCCGAAATCTAAATCATGCAGCCGTATTAACAAGACCACCGACTACTCACAATATCAAAATGTCTTCTGCACAGGGCTCAAGAGCCCTTAGTTTTATTCTTTTTTAATAAATGAATGAGTGTGTGTTATTCCATCGCGAAGAAGTAAATTCAATTCAAACAAAGAAAACATATAAGTTCTACTTTTATCATTGGAGACAGCAAATTTTGAGTTATCTAATGTACAGTATACATATGTTTGAAA
>JAABNY020000063.1:26582899-26594444 GCA_015164015.2 Brevimyrus niger | reverse complement strand
TATATATATAGTTCTTTCCCGTCGTGTACACATACAAGCGCTCATGTATTGTGGTCACTAAAGACATGAACCGCCATTAAACGTTTTTTTTTCCCCTCTGGATGTCAGCTGCCATACAGTAATTGCACACTATTGCATGCCTTACCTTGTCTAAGTCGATCGCCGGCATTTTAATATCCGAGAGCTGCGCGCCGACATATCCGCGTCTCCAAGCGCACTGAAGGCGCAGATTATAACGCGCTGGCTGCCTGCGCGCGTCGCCCCCGGCGGTCACGCTGGCGTCACCTATAGCTCTATAAAGAAGCCAGTGACAACTTCACACGCTATCCGTCAAGAAAATCGCTTATTAACTTTTATGAAACGTATGCTGTGTGTTTTCCGCGCAAAACTAACATATTCCCTAGTTTATCATCTTTTAATGAATTTCCCTGTAAAGTAAACAAATACTCGTCTTTATAGTGTTGTTGTTCCTATATATGAATTCCATCTCACACCCTTTTTTTCGTTGCACGTAGTGGTCATTTTCACAACAATAAAAGCTGTGTTTGGTTTTCGTTGCGTTTAACCTATTGTATGTATATTACTTACGTATAACCCACGGTAATTATTAATACAATGAACTGTAAATTTCGATTTGGTGGAAAACTTCCCTTTGTAGTGATCATTTTTAACCTCTTTTTCAGAACTACCTAATTTAGTTCACTGGATGATTTTACTTCAAATAAACATTTACAAGACTCACAACTGTCAACTAATTTGATGTTAAGCTGTTTAAAAGTTTAAGATTAAATTATTAAAGTGCTGGGCTTTCAGTTTTATTTGCACCCAAAAGTTCAATATGGCTCGAGATAATTAAATAAATGCGATTTTCTGCGAAATGAAGCCCCAGAAAATAAAAAAAAATCTAAGCCAGACCCTAGCGTGACCTACTTTTTTGTAACCAGATAAGATCAGATAAGAACCAATTCTCTCCTTGGATGAATTCACAACGGAGTTTATACACCCTTTATAGACTGGAGAACAGGCAGGGTGTGAGATTGCTGTAGAAGGGCATAACCTCACGTCAGTATTTCTGCACATGGTGAAAGCAGCCAACATGATATATCACTGAGCCTTACAGTCCTCCTTACCTGCAAACCAGGCAGACACTGAGTACAACAAGCACCACTGGCTGTGTTCAGTGCAAACAGGCTAAATAGCTATACTCTTTTATTCATCTTTCAAACTGCAACTGTACTGATGAGACTTGTGCTGATCCAAGAGATAACAGGGCACAAGACAGGAGTCACCGATGATGAGATCCTAGTCCATTGCACGTTACATGCTTGCCATCAAATGCTATAAGTGATTTAGAGATTTCATCTAAACAAATATTTTGGAAGCTACAGGCTCCACACAGACTCAGATTTGGAGTGAAGAATCAAACGCACAACCCTGAAGGTCTGATTCCACAATGCCACCCACTGAGCCTCCTCTCAATGGACCCAATTGCATCTAAAAACGTGACACATCCATCCATACATAACAGCTTCTCCAGTAGTGGGTTATGATGATCCCAGAGCCCATCACAAGAATCATGAGACCTAAGGTTGGACGTGTCCTGGATGGAAAGCCGTCTACCTCAGGGCACCCATTGGCATATATCATCTCATACTCTGACCTACTAGATGGTGCCAAGGCATCCAAGGTAGTATTCGCTGAAGTCAACTGTTGGCTCACAACAGCATCCTCAGGCTTTAATATCACGCATGGGCCGAAAGTGGACAAGGTACCTTTTAAAGTTTCAGCTACAGCCAATGCCAGTGAACATAGACTTTAAGACAACCGGCGGAACGCGTTGATGAGACTCCGCAGGACGATTTCGACGGAGCGTGTATGGTGGTTTCGGCTTTCTCCAAAGTAGAAGGTTCATTAGGGTTCAGTCCCTTTGAACTGTCTGGAAACAAAATGTAAATTTGAAAATAAAATCTGACATGTTTTGGTTCAATCTGATCCAGTTCATTGAGAAACTGCCCTTTGCGCATAGGGGAGAACGTGTTCAAGGTTTAGAAAAGAATATCCACGTATTAAATATAAACGAATTCCTGGACTCCTAGTTTGAAATGCACATATTTAGTCTAATAATTTAGCAGCCATGAATATTTCCGACAGTTATATTTTGAGGCACGTGAATTTGTATTTTGCATAGTTAATGCCTGCAAGTCACATATCCATTGTCAATCTGAATATTATGAAAGTATGACCACAAGCAAATCCTGAACAAATGTATCATTACTTATTTAACATGACGCTTTTGAATTCCGACACCGTACTGACTTTCGATCAGAGCGCGGATTTCTATTTTTAATACAAGGTGGTCAGTGGGCCGCTCCGTAACGACACAGAGTGTAATCAAGCTAAACATTCAACCTCGTGACTCAGTCCTCAGTTAAGCATGATTCGAGCATACACTGATAAGGGCACCAGCTTCCTTCTGGATCTACACTTAAAAAAATACGCAATATACGCTTAAAAAAAAAAGGTCTGGGTTTTGCAGAGACCCATACGAGAGCAGAGAATGCCGGCGAGGACTCCTGGTAGCTTCAAAGCCCGAGTGGCTGTTTGATGCTCAGGACGACGCACGAGAAAAGGTCTCTCTTCCACGTTCTGCAGGGTCACTGGCATTTCTGTCCAGCTCTGTTCACAGGACACGGGCAGCAGTGACCGACTCGTTAGGGAACATTGGCAGCGCTAAAGAGGACAGATGGCTTCCGCCCTGTGTCACCACTCTCTCTCATCCTCTGCCCCCCACTTAATGGTCACTCGCTTCCTTCAGAAATATCATCGCATCAATGTCATCATCACGGCATTCTTGTAGAGTTGCTCTGAGGGTCTTTAATTGCCTTTTAGAGTACAGCTCATTAGTGCAGACTCCTATTGAAGAATTTGACCTGGTGTCTGACAGGAGACTCTTATGGTACTGGGGGGCAGGCCCAGGAAGGAGAGTCAACTGACCATTAGTTTTGAGTCACGCCTACCTTTTCACGATTCCCCAGCAAATCTGGTGTCTTCTGATCCTTTCTATCAAGTCAAGTGGAGTCAAGTGAGCTTTATTGTCATACCATCCATATACAGGTATACAGTGGCACACCCCCCTAGGACTATGGTGCAGTATACAGATGGCGTTGCTGGGGGGTGGGGGGTTTACAGCACTTAAAGTACACAAATACAGGTCAGTGCTAAAACGGGGACTGGACACCAGGGTTCATAGACATAATGCAATGTGAAAGCATCACACTCCTTTCCCAACGTCAACCTCGTGTGGGATCCCCATGTGATCAGCAGTTTCTGGTTGATGTCAGTAGTCCTCTGTATTCAGCGCGATTCAGTGTTTCCCCAGTCCGGTCATTGTGTGCAGTCAACTTGCTAACAGTGCTGGGTTAAAGCAACGCAATCTGATCCTGATGCAGTGCGTTACAGTTAGGTGCATTGCGACCTCTCACCCAGCTGCACAAACTGGAACTGCCTCCGTGATGACACACCATTGCTCTTATTGGCTGAAGAGTTTAGTTACATGCATGGCATTTGTATCCCAGGCAGTTCCGATGCGTAATCTGCTATTTCTCCCAAATATCACGTAAAGCAGTGAAAACTGGTTTCTGTTAATTTACCTGGAAAAATACAATTTAAAGAAATACCATAAATGCTCTAATAGTACACGTAAGTTAGTGGTTTATTTATTGTTAGTTACTGTAATGTTGCGCTGCTTTCTTTGGTTAATCATCCAGTCTGTGAAGAAGGCATTCAAGTAAGAATTGCATTGTAGTATGACTCATTTCCTGGAGCGTACAATTTATATTAGGTCAGAGTTCACGTTCAACTTTTGAAGTTCAGATCAAGTTCTGGGTGAAACTGGTTTGTTCGACTTTCAAGAAATTCGAGTTCTGGTGAGTTCGAGAACCTCGGTACCACTGTACACTTATCATGAACAACGCACACCTGCGGAGAAAGAGACAGGAAGTGATGTCACAGTCATGCCACGTGCGAGCCAAAGCAGATACATGAGAGGAATTTCAATAAATAAACCATTACAATGGACATGAAAGCGGATGACCAGGCTCTGAGCTGCTCTCCTTACCACTTGGTCTTCAAAGAGAAGGAAGACCGTGCAAGAAAGCATGAATTCATCTCTGTCACCACTGTGACATTACACGGCACCAAAGGGTGGGGGCGCGACGGGGGGTGGCGACTTCTCAGACAGTGAATAATTCAGAGCAGAATAACGACCCAAAAAGCTTAATTTGATCTTATATTTTTACAGCAGAGATACATTTTAATGAACTACTTCAGGTGAAAGTATATATGAAGGAAAAAGTTGGCTGAGAAAATATTAAAATAAAAAGATAATTGGCTGCTCCAAGGTGCCTATTAAAAAGTTTCTGTGTGATTTTCTCCGATCGGAGAGCTATTAAGAAGAGCCAGTGTCAGGGATACTTTTGACATTTTAAGTAGGTGAACAGGCCCAGCCAAGTCAGTGACAAGTGAGAAGGGGACCCTGGGGCTCAGGCTTGTCCAGGCTGGGGGGCCACAGAGTTTCAGGCTCCCTTTCAGTATGCTGTGTGGCTCAGTGGGTTAGGATGCTGCTCTGATAATCAGGAGGATACTGGTTCACATCCCAGAGTTATCAGAGTTAAGTCACTGCACACCCTCCAACCCTCATTGTTTCAGAGACTATTGGACCCTGCTTTCTCCAAAAAATACATGTTGCCTTGGATAAAAAAAACTGGCTAAATAGATTTAAGTTATTGCGGTGTGATTCTATAAGTATAAATAACTTTATGATACCTTTATGAAAGTTTGAGTAAAGGTTAAGCGTCCTACAGGACCAGAGACTACAGCCGTTATCTAAAGGGGGTTCTGGACTGGAGGGGGCCAGAATATTCTGATCAACTGAGCAGAATGATCCGAGGGGACCAAAGGTGACATTTTGTCCGGGATCCCAGAACTTCTTACCAGAGATTCACCCAAAACTAACAGATCAAAGCCATGTATTCGACATTCAGATCTGCAGCTCAATCATGAGAGATTATTTTTTGCTCCACCCTCTCCAAACAGAAGACTCCCAGAGCCTGATGCTGACCATGCCCTTGGTTTCAGTGTTTTGTCTCACACCCCCCTCCCCCCACACTCCCATCCCCAAACAAAACTCCCATTCCCTCCTCCCACTCCTGTGTCACATGACTCTGTTTGCTGTCCAGCTCAGAACATGAATTTGCTGGGTCACATTTATCCACTAATCCTAATTATATGTATATATTTCATTCGTTTTAAACTAATTATACCTACTATAATTACACAATCTCGAAAAAAACAAGTATTCGGGACCTAAAAACTATAGAATGTGGAGGGTACAGATTATGTCCCATGAATCAAATACGCTTCAGCACGAGAGTGTGAATTGAAAGTAAATATTATCGCGTCTGTGCAGCCATTAAGCGACTGTCAATCCGGAGATATTTGTCCAATGTCTGGGGAAGCCGGGCTCATTTGCATTCAAATGACACTTTGTTAGTGAAATCAGGCCTGGCAAGTCAGATCCCGGGAACCATTCAGCCCCGGAGGCCGCAGGCTTCATCCCACTTGGGGAACGACTGGCCGTTTCACGTGGACGGGCAGGGATGAACCACCAGGGACACGGGAGTGCACCTCTGCCAAACATCTGTCGAGCCTGCTAATGGGAAAAAAACGGCATTAGGAATCTGCGGGATTGTGCGTCTCCTGCTATGCTGGGATTCCCATCCAGAGCATAAGAAGCTGCAGCAGCAACGATCCACAGGAACAGAGAAGCGACAGAACACAGCCTCGAGACTCAAGAATTTCATTTTCCTTGCTTTCATTAAATGTCTAAAACATTATGCTGCTAACAGGAAGTTTGTGTCCCCTCCCAATAAATGCACTGTGATTGTAATTCTAAACAAGGATCTGGCAATAGATTAAAGATGAGCTGAACAAGAAGCACAAACAGGAACATGAAGTCAAGGTACAGAACTGTTGTTTTTTTTTTTTTTACTAAACTGATGATGTTTGTCCCTTAGGCTCAGAAGTGACATGGGGACTATTACATAAACAGCCGAAAAGGTCACGGCTAAAACGTGCTATCGGCAGTCTGATCGCTAACAGGGTGTATGACAAGCGATCCTCATCCTTCTGGGTATTGAGACGTCTCCATTAGGATCCTCTGTTGGTTTTAATTAAACCCTTCAGTCTTTGATTACAGGTAAGACTCATACACGCAACCTTTGTGCATCTCTTACCAAATGCTATGGCACCTTTCATCTTCTTAATTAAATGTCAGCTCCATGGAGGAAGATTTAGGGGTGGGGTGTGTGTGTGTGTGGGGGGGTGTTTCACAGGATCTGAGAGTGGCGCACTGCTACTGACCACCTCCCATACCTGCAGCGCCCCGACAGTGTTCGTCAAATTAGGTGATGCCTTCGTGGTGATGCTCTCAGTGGGGATATGTCCACCCAAAGGGACATTCTGCTGTTTTCATGTAATATCTAACACAAAGTCAGGCAATTCTGGGATAATTAACACAGGGAGGCCAACCTAATCATTAGCCAAAGGCATGTCACTCATTGGGTGAATGACGGGGGGGGAGCATTCCTAAGGCAAATCAGCTTCTAAACAGGATCGGCGACTCTGCAAAGGGCCTCCTTTATCCTGATGTTCTAATGGGACATTGGGAGCTACACTGGTTTAAGGCTGACCCATTAAAGTTCACCAGTCCCACAAGGAGGAACCCAGCTGCCGAACATATAACCATTGTTTGCAATAATTCGGATCAGCCTGCTCATTTAGGTACCGATCCCTCCACAAAGCCACGCGTGGGGGACCGTCAAAGAGTCTCCTCTCAGTTCATCTGTGCAGCTTCTCAGGAAGGTTTGAACATCTCACAGAATCCAGCAGAACTTTGTCAGGTTCACCACCGTGACACACTTTTCATCCCCTAGAGAAAGTCTGCCGTTCTGTGCAACTTATACTCAAGATACGATAAAAATGCAGAAGAAAAGACTCTGCGTGGTTTCTTGAGTCATCACAGTCACCGGCATGCAACATCCTTGGGGAGTGAGTCAAGTTTAATGCAAGACATCTGAGTAGTTCATTCATCTGTCCAACCACCCATCCGACCATCCATCCAACCTCCCTCTGACCATCCATCCAACCACCCATCCGACCATCCATCCAACCTCCCTCTGACCATCCATCCATCTATTCATCCATGGTTCAATCAAATAACTTCATGGGGGGGTGCAGCCAGGCAGCATATAACCCATGGGCAGATATACCCTGAATGGGATGCCATTCTACCACAGGCCACACACACACACACGCACACACACACACACACACACACACACACACACACACTATTGACCATGATGTCCGGAGGAACTGGACAAACACACAAACTCCACACAGACAAACCTGATTAAAGTGCCTATTAATCCTAATCAAACATTTTCTATAACAAAAGTGCGAGACAGTGGTAAAAAAACTACAAGAAGTCAAGAAGCCTTTTGTGTCGACAGACAAAGGCAACAGAGCAGGTGGTGGTTTTGAGGGGTTTCAGGGAGATTTGCATGTAATAAAACAATAGGCTCACTACTGAATTCTGTTACCATCGCAGCTTTATGATTCCGCTGTTATGAAGCCTCTCACTTTAAAAAATCAACACAAGTAAGACCTCACATGGCTACACCAGAAGGGCCCTATGTCTGCCAAAGGTATTTATTTCACCAATAAGCAAAGAAACGACTATGCATTTCTAGCCAATCTGAACCAGTGTTGTAAAGGACATGGGCCGGCCACTGGGTTGCTGAAAAGTCACTGATTGGCCACTTATCTTAGAGGGGAGGAGTCTGCATGTTATTCCACTGGACAACTAGGGAACGGGAACCCTACTTATACCCATGAAAACTAAGAACCATACTTGTATTGAGATTAAGATAAGATTAAGAACAAAGCAAATGTGGCATAAGGCACAATGAATGCATGTTTTGTCAGTTTGTAGCCAATTTGTTTGGTTATTTTGCTTACAAACAGAAAAGGCTGAGTTACCTACCTAATATTGCACTGGGGTATGGGTTAACACAAATATAACACATTATACTACTGAAATTCTATAGAACTGAAGCTATGGTGCAAACCGATTTACAATAGTGTTCATAAATTGATTCTCAGCAATGTTCACCTCATATAGACGTGATCTTTTCTTTCACAGAGACCACAATGGCCTCTGACAGCATGTACTGGCAAACAAAAGCACTCCATGGCATTTTTCATCTGACACAGTAAGCACTTACCACTATTCAAATCTTAGCCTTGTTTTGAAATGGTAGCAGTAAACAAACTGCAATATTGGCCCGACATATAACTGATATGACTGATTAGCAGAGGACAGCAGAGGCATGCTGATGTAAATAAAATGACGTCCTCGCCTTCCAGTGGGAATTTATTAGGGCTGTCTGCAATGGCACACTCAGGCAGTAGGAGGCAATGTTTGTATTAACGTCTAATAAGAGTGTAAGTTGGCTTTTCATTTTGATTTAAGTACTAGTATTATATTTGTTGAAGATAGTTGGAAATAAATAAATAAATATTACGCATATATGCTACAATATAACTACACATGCAGCCATGCAACTCAAAAGAAAGTTACATTTCTAGTTCCCTAATTGCATTTCATATCAGCAGACTGCCTCCAGTTTAGTCATTAAAAGCAGAGAATAAACCACTGGCGCACTGCAAATAGACTGCACCGACAGCAGCAGAACAGGCTCCCACCCACATCTTTATTTATTGAAAGAAATTGCTATGAAGTTAGCAAATAATCAATGGTACTGCTGAAGAAGCAGCTTTCCCCCTTTTTTTTCCAAGCAGGATGCAGATGGCTGTAATTCCAAAGCGACCGGCGGCATTTGCAGATCATTTTTTCAGGCTATCTTCAATTCTCCCACTGCTTGCCTGGCTCAGGTGAACAATCGGAACGGCAGAATTATGGCAGCGCGGTATATAAGAGATTACCTGAGGACAGCGGTCTTCCTGTGCCAGGGTCCACAGGCTTGTGAACACACGTGCGGGCAAAGAGGAACACCAATCGCTTCAGATTTTCATCCATACAGGCACTATTCCTCGATTCACCAGATTCCACTACGCATGTGGAGATTTCCATTACCCACTCCACCCCACAATTTCTAATGTCTCCCCATGTTAAATGGAGATAACAGAACCCACCCTTATTTACAGAATGGCATGCCACGTCTGGTTGCCACGTCTGGTTGCCACGTCTGGTTGCCGCGTGTGGTTGGCTGATATTAAATGTAACACATCAATAGCAGTCAAGGAGCCCAGTGGCAATGTTGTGATAATTAAAGTACCTAAAATCATGACCAGCCGCAAGTTTCGGAAGCTTCTGTTCGGTCCCTCTGAAGCCCTTCGAGTTCCCAGGGCACGGGGCTGAACACACAGCGCGTGTCACCAAGACAACGGCACGACTCTACACGCCAAAAGAACACCTCACGGCAAGCGACTGGGATACAGCAAGTCAGCCATATCTTCCTCTCGAAATTGGGCACTTTTCACGATAACTCGTGTCCACTAATTCACCCAAGTATGAAATTAACATGTCAAAAAAATGATAGATGCGACTTAAAAAGGTGCGATGGGACAGGCTAATAAGTTAATTTGAAAGAGGGTCCTGTGGCTTCCTGATTCTTCTCTGCTTCATCTTCAACCTAAATTATTCCATGACCAATTTCCTGTCAACTGCATTTCAGGAAGTGCTTGATGACACACCTGAGCTCAACCCTGCGGAAAAACTTCCTTTACTTTAAGAACACCAGAAAAGTAAAACACAGAAAATGCTGAGAAGGTGGAAACTAAAGGAGATGATTGGCCAGTAACTCCAAATAGGTACCTGTAGAGCCTTGTCTGGTTGGGACAAACAATGGGGCCTGCTCATCTGCACTGCGCCTACAGGTCAGCTCAGGCTTAACCCAGCCCAAGCCTAAAACCAGGTTAGCCACATTGGCATAAAAAAACTCCTAGGAGCCTGGAGCCTGTTGACAAGCTGAAGCTGAGAGCAGAAAGCCACTGGAAGGCCACTTTCAGATAAGACATCACCCTGAGTATCGTATGATGTCTGGGGACATACAGAATGCCAGTGCTTTGGGCTATACACCCAATAACTCCACTGCATGGAGCTTATCTCTGATGAACCAGCTTATACGAGAGGGTTAAACCACGGAGAACAGACTGATTGATTCAGTAAGTCAACCACGAAATACATCACAGCGTATTAAGCACAGAGTGTAAATAAGAAACCCTGTAAGATCAGTATTAATGAGTTAATTTCACATTATTTTTGTACTTATTTATTCTTCTCAGGCTGCTCTTGGATTTAATCATAAATTGATTTGTTATGACAGAGAGCGACGGCTGGTGGATAAGGGCGAGGAGAAAAAATAGTCAAAGATATAAAGTAGGTCAGAGGGAGTAAATGGAGAGGCGGCGGTGAGTAATGTCGCTGGAGCTCATGGCGACCGGCACCGAGGCCCGTGTCCGTGCCAGGCCGCTCGGACGGCGCGGAAAAGGTGCACCAGCAGAGGCGAGAACACCGACCTGGTCTGTCGGCTCTCCTGCATCTCTTTTCTCCTACACCACGCGTGAAAGTGCATGAACGCGGCATTACATGGCAGAGACAGATGGGGCACGAGAATGAGAGTTAAAAACAGAACCTGGCGTGGCTCCCTTTTCGGAGGGGTCGCCGAGACGATGTGCCCGTTACCAAGCAACGCTTGTTAGTTTGGTTCCAGCGCACACAGAGAACTTCTTGGTATGGACAGTGGTGGAGAACAGACTTTGAACTTGCTATTCTTTCCCTATAATCAGCCCTGCTGAGAGACCCAGCCAGACTGCACTTTTCCATTATTAAAATCTAACTAAAATTTTACCCTGCATTCTTTTCCTCCCTGTGATCTAAGCCTACTAAAACATCTAAGCCAGTTAAAATGTCACCCTCTATCCTTCTGTTGTCAGTGTCTGCTCGGGCGTCTAATCAACCCAACGTATTTATCAATATATCTGTTAAAAGTCTGCCCATCACATACTCTCTATAAACAACCAAAGTTTAGCTGTGTCTGGAAAAGTTATGGTCGGTTTCAGCACCCTGGAGTAAATTTGCTGTCCTGCTGGCATGTCTGCTACCTTCCTGCAAGTGAGCCAGTGCTGCAAGGTCAAACACAGAGGTGACAAGCCTGATGTACAGGGTAAGTAAATATACAGGTTAAGATTCAAAATGGCCGCCTTTCTCTAAATCGGTGTTTCCCAACCCAGCCCTTAGGGACCCCAAGGCGGTCTATGTTTCTTCTCCCTTCCAGCTCCCTGTCAGATACGCCACAATTTAGCTCCCCTCCAGCTCCCTACTGGGGGGGGGGGGGGGGGGGGGGGCCTACCACGACGGCGTTAAGAGAACATTGCCATACGAGCGGTACCACATATCCAA
>JAABNY020000063.1:26559832-26573711 GCA_015164015.2 Brevimyrus niger | reverse complement strand
GGCGAAACTTCCTCCGCACAAGGCTAACGGTTTGGGGCAGGGCAGTTCTCAATTGCAGTGATTGGAGAAATGAGGCAATGATGGTTACAGTGGGTGGGATTAACAAATTTGAGTAGCCCAGCGGTCTCTGCCAGTGAGAACCAACAGAATAACCAGTGGGTAGAGGGTTGAACTGGTTGGATACTGGTACGGCAGCCACATTTTCCCTGTCAGTGCATCATTTGTCGTGATAAAGGGGAGTACAGATAAGTATATGGAAGACTTCGAGCAAGCCTCACAAACACTTATTAGTAACTCAGTTGCTACTGGAGTACAAATCGTGAACATAGTCGTTACTTGAGATAAAAGATGTGTCACGATTCATTAATGAAGAAACATGAGATCAGTATTTCATTTGTGTTACTCATGACTCATTCCTTTAGTAATTCCTTAGAAGTTCCTTCAGTAGTTCCTGAGTAGCTCCTTCAGTATTTTACAAAGGTTTACAGGATTAACAGTTATAGTCACAAATGTAGTAACTGCTTGAGATTAAAGACGTGCCACGATTTATTAATGATGAACGAACATGAGATCAATATAAAATTAGCACTAAGTTTGTGGTTAATTAGTACGGAAGTAACAGCGTAACACAATATTATTTTTGCCCGCTCAAGTAAACTATTAACCATACAACATATGAAATTCCACAGTACCTGTATAATCCCACATTGTCGCATAATGACAAATAAAAATCTTTGATCCATGATCCATAAATCCTTAACCACAGGGTAAATTTTAGCCAACTTATTTTATATTCACCTCATTCTTATCTTTTTATTTAGGTTCTGTAAATCTCAGCCACCTAATTTTGCAGAGCAGACACAGGGGACACTGATGGCACACGTTTCCGTGCTCTAAACAGATCGTGCGATTACCACGACCACATGATCTGCACCGGGGAGAAATCGCAACTTCCAAAAATGGAAAAGGCAATTAAGGCAGCCTTGCTCAATCAGTCGCATTTAAATTCCTCTTTGTACACCGGGCCTTTGGGTCACTGCACAGCACTGAGTTGTGGACGGCAGTCCCCCATTAAGGGAAGCAGTGCAGGGTAGAGGAAGGGCTGCTGTGGGCTCTGAGGCCCACCGAGCCAGGGGTGAAAAGTGCCACCCTGCTCGTAATTAAGACTCTTTCCCATGGTCCAAAACCGCTGATCGACCACAGTACCAATTACAGTCAGAATGTTTTTGCTTAAAACGTAATATTATGAACCGGGGGCGAGATGAGGGCTTTTCCGAAAGGCAGGGGATGTTTAATTTTATTAGCCTCAGAGAAGCTGCTTTTGGCAAGTGTGTGGCCAAGGCGGGGGGGCGGAGGGGTTGGCTGAGATAAGGCCCAGTTAGGGAGGTAACAGGCAGGACCAACACACACACACACAGAGGTTTTTATTACATTGTGGGGGACATTTGGTCCCCACAATGTAATATAAACTTAATCCACACACACACACACACACACACACACACACACTGACAGGCTGGCTCGTGGCATAGGCAAACAGAGGCTCTTGCAGCTGCCCGTCATACTCCGTCACACTCCGTCACACCCTGTCACCCGGACACCGGAGCCACTCGGACTTGACAAGCCGGGGCAGCTGCCATCGGAACAACAGCAACGGCAAACCGACTCACACATACCCTGTGGTGCCCTGCCTGCGATGCATCATCCATATATATATATATATATATAAGTGCATATGCAGTGCCAGTCAAAAGTTTGGACACACAATTGGTTGGGCCATATATGAACATGCATCTATCGATTTTATATATCTGCTTGTCCTATGCAGGGTATTGGGGGACTATCCTGAAAGATATGGGCGTAAAGCAGGACCACCCAGCGCAGGAAAAGGCTTATTCCTTTATAACATATATGAGGGGGATGTTTGAGTTATTAGTACCTTGACAAGGCTCAGGAAAAGGACAAAAAAACAGACATTCACAACCATATTCACTGGGGGACAATGGATAAACGGCAACTGATTCAACAAGATATTCAAATACCTTTAAGTATGACAAAGGACTGAGTGTTTGGTTCATGTTACAAAAGATAAAATATTACGGAGATGGAAAGATTGCGTTTTAACTATAACTAAGCTTTAAAGTACCTGGAGATAAATTAAATCTTCAAATAAGGTTAGAGCATAATTTGGAGAGATTGTGTTAATACCTCAGTGCATCTGGAAAGGTTAATAGGTGTCATAGCGGCAACACTGTCAGTGTGGCTGCCAATGATACGGACTTCAGGGCAAAGACAATGACCTCATGATCAGAGATGGGCATGACAGTCCAGAGTCTAATGATACGTCTAGAGAAGATTACATACTGTGTGTTTTGAAAACAAACCATCTCAATGGAGAGATACAGACATACTTAAATCTACTGATTGAATAACCTATATAGGACACGCAGATTGTTGGCTTGTATGTTCAAATAGAAAAACTCAGAACAACTTCTGGAACATAACGGATGGGCACAAATCTGAACAAGGACTGGGCAAAAAAATCTGTAATTAAACACTTTGACTAAAATTCTGGTGATAGGAATACATTTTCGGTTATTTGGGGGACACTCATTCAAAGTGATGTATATTTGTGAAAGTAAGGCCAGCCAGTTCCTGATGCAATAGGGAGTTACAGTATGGGCCTTGCTCAGTGGCCCAATGGTGACATGACTCTGGCCACCGTGGGATTTAAACCAACAACCTGATGACAGGCACAGTGCCCTAACCCGCAGAGCCGCACACGGCCACAAACACACCCTACAGCACAAAGAACACCTGATTTCAGGAGCGGGACTTCAGATGGTGTGGGTACATGGAGACCAGAGCCTAAAATAGACCTCACAGAAAGGGAAATAAATAAATAAATAAATGAGGCAGCACTCCCCGCTGATTTCTAAAGCAGCTTGGAGTGCGCTTTCATCAAGCAGATTTGAAAACAATCCTTGAAACGCTCAAAAGCGCTGCAGAAGGGGCACCCTGGAAGTGTAATGAGCTTGTTTTGGGTGCTGTTTGTTTGAAGGACGTGGCAAAACAGGCAATAATGGAATGCCAAGGGCAGACAAGGGTAGGCACCGGGGAGAGTGGACTGGGCAGAGTCCAGAGGAAGACCAATTTCTCGATCTGGGGATGGTGGTGTGCGGCTCAAGTCTCCATACTTGTGACCTGAAAGTAACCTTCTGAAATGCTCTAGGGGTGCAGAAAAAATGGCTGACTGCGCTTTGACCCCAAACTTCTCTCTCAACTGTAAATTTGTGTGTGTGTGTGTGTGTGTGTGTGTGTCACCATGTGAAAAGATGCAAGCTTGGATTGAAAAATGGTTAACAGACAGGAAGCAGTGGGTAGTTATTAAGAGGCACCATGTCACAGTGGGCCTGCGTTTATAGTGGAGTACTGCAGGGTGTAATCTTAGGGCCAGTGTTATTTCTAATTTGCATTAACGACATTGACAGCAACATATATAAGCTGGGTGATGTAGTAGATACTGAGCCAGTATCACAGAGGCTACAGTGGGATCTTTATTTAATTAGCGACTGAGCTGATACCTGGCAGATGAAATTTAATGTAAACAGATGTAAGGTAATCCATGCAGGGAGCAGAGATATGAAGAATAGATATTTTATGGGTTCCACATAAATAAAGGAAGCTGGTTATGAGACAGATATTGGTGTGTATGTTGATGCTTCCATGTCTCACTCTAGTGAGTGTGGGGAAGCAATTAAAAAGGCCAATCAGATGTTGGGTTGTCTCTCTAGGTACGTGGAGATTACGTCAAGGTAGGTGATGCTAAGATTATACAATTCCTTGGTAAGACCCCATCTAGGATTTTGTGTGCAGGTTTCATCACCATACCTTATAAAGGATATTGCTGCCTTAGAAAGGGTTCAATGTTGGTCTACAAGAATGATTCCTGGTATTAGAGGAGTGTCTTATGAGGAGAGGTTAGCTGAGCTGAATCTGTTGAGCAAAGGAGACTGAAGGGAGACATGATTCAGGTATATAAGATTCTAACAGGTCTGGATGCTGTTCAACCAAATAGTTACTTCAATATTAGTTCAAATACAAGAACTCGTGGCCATAGGAGAAAATTAGCAGGAGAACATTTTAAACTGGATTTGAGAAAGCACTTCTTTGCAGAGTAGAGTATGGAATAGCCTTTCTGTTAGTGTAGTGCAAGTTAAAACCTTGGATGCCTTTAAATCAGAGCTAGGTAAGATTTAAACTCTAAGCTATTAGTTAGGCTCTCCCCCAAAAGAGCTTGATGAGCCCATTGGCCTCCTCTCATTTGTAAATTTCTTATGTTCTTAAATGTATTTGTGCCAATGGCAAACAAAGCCTCAATTCGTCTAGCAAATTCAGCCGAACAATCATGTGCACCGCTGGATGGGGTTCTCCTGTAAGCCTAGAGACAAACAATGACGGAACTGCCTGTAATATATATGGGCACGTCAGATTGCACAGTGTCCAAAGTGAGATTGCAGTGGCTCTGCACCTGCATAACATCCAGTGGTGCACTACTGGGGTCCAGTCGGACCCCAGCACGCAGGAAATGCGGGAAATTGAAGCCATTGTTAAGCCTCTATGCCTCCATTGGTAAGGGGAGGGCAAAATCCACAAAAGCAGGCTTTTTACTTTCTTTTTTTGTTTGGGAGAAAAAGGTAATTACCATCACAGCTGTAATAGTAATTGAATGCATTGTCGTTGGAACCCAGGCTGTAAGGCCAATTTTCTCAGCTTGTTTATTTCCGTATCAAGTGGCAGTTGTACAATGCGGTGGAGTGGACGTGGTACAGAACCCAGTTTATGTAAAATTACCGTTTATTGAACCTCCCGTTAGGCCTGGCACTGCAACAAAACTTGAAGAAAATGGCCAACAGGTGGCGTAGCGCCTAAAAACATGTACCGGAAAAATTCCCTGCGGCAGAGCCGCTCAGCGAGCCACGTAACTGGCACAGCTCCACTGAAACATGTGGCTGTATAAATGGATAATTTATCAGGAGTGCTGTACAGAAAGAATCAGCGGAATGACTAAATGCAGGAAGAGAGGAGGAAAAGATTCCATTCTGCCTGTGCCTGTTGTGGGTGGCTGACGTCACAGTACTGAACAGTAGTTCCATCTATAGAAATGGAAAGAGCAGTCAATAAGAATGCCACCAGTAACATAATTACACATAATAATTACAATATATTCAGTACTACAATATTTGTAATTGTTATTAATAAAGCATTTACTCAAGCACTGCTACATAATAGCAATATTTAGTAATTTTCTGCTACTAAATGGTCAATTTCTGTTCATTGTGCAGAAGGGTTTGGGTTTTAATCCTATGAATGCACACAGTTGCATCATAATTTTTCCTTCTATTTCTTGTTTGTGTAGTGTCACTAATCTTGTGCATGGAGAATGAATGAATGAATAAATAAATAAATAAATAGACATGTGTGTATATTTTTTAAAAATAAACAAATAAATAAACAAAAATGAAACGCAGCATATATATTTTAAAAAGGGTAGCACTTTACTTGTGGGGGCACACATAATGTAGCATTATGTTGCTTTTACTTATGTATTAATTAACCATAAACTTACATACTGATCTCATGTATGTTCATCATTAATGAATGATTGTGACGCATATACTTAGTCTATGTTTATTCTGTAAACCTTTGTGCTACTGAAGAAACAAGTCATAAATAACACAAGTAAAACTTACTGATCTGATGTTTGTTCATCATTAACGAATCATGATGCATTATTTATGTCCCAATTAAGTACCAATTATATTTGTTCAGTAATAATTGAATTACTGTTATGTATTTGTGGACTCTCTAGTGGTGTTACCAAAAAAAACAACATACCATATAGCATAAAAATAACATACCTTAACACCTTTGATAAATAATATATGACAATAACAAACATTATATTCATAACATGTAATGTTTGTTATTAATGTATATTAAAGCTGTGAAGGTATGTTAGGATGTTAAACTATACAGTATTTACATGCTGCTTATGTTCTACAAATTCATTATGAATGCATTATGAAGGTGCACTGAATGTTCTATGAATGGATTATGAAGGTGCAGTCAATAGAAAGCAATACCATATTCTCTATAGCAGTGACAATCATAGACTGAGAAAGCAAGCAGTCAAATGATCAGGGAGGTATGGTCATGTGACCAGTGTGTTCGTCCTGATGACCCGTTCCATACCTTAATGAGAAGCGGCACATGGGCATATCTACATCGCAGGGCCTCATGTAGCGAAGGCTGCTAATGAGATGAATCAGGGAAAAGACATTTGCAATTTACCCCTCGCTAATGTACAGCGCAGCTATCAGGCGAAAAAAAAATATGGACCGTGCTTCATTAAACTGCACATTTTCAAAGCAACCTGCTAGTAATTAACCAGATCATTTGCAAGTTATTTGGCAGCGTCCCAGCTGAAGGTTTTAGAAGATTGCCGTCTAGGAAGGAAAAGCTCTCTCCTTTGCCTGCTGCTGGAATTCTTTGCCGTAGCTCCAAATCACAGATCACAGGACACTATGGGAGATATAAAATGCAGGTGCTCCATCCACTTTTTCATTCACATGGTGTGTCTTCCTCACCAGCCGTGAGTCCAAGCGGACCCCCGTCATCCACAGCAATCTGCGGTTCCGTCCCAGATGAAAGGGAGGAACAGCAAGGCAGTCTGGGAGCAGTGCGCTCCTCAAACCGTCACTATGTTTTACATAAATACACAGCTCTCGGAGCCACAGCCCATTTCCCACCGTGCTGCTTTTTAAGGTTCTCATCCAAAGCTTTCACAACAGAGGGCTAAATAAAGCACCAGGGTCACCATATAATTAATCACCCCCTGCCCCCCCCCCCAAATCATATTTTTGACATCCTCCCTTTTAAATTCTCAGACCTCTATGGGAGTTGGTGTGTACCTCAGTGGATTAGGAGGCTGTACCTGTGAATGGAAGGTCCCCCGTTCAATTTCACCATCAGGCCCTTAAGCAGGGCCCCTAACCTCCAATTGCTCCAGGGATGATCCCACCCTGTATTGTCATTTTTTTGGATTACAAAATGTAATAAATTAATTGTATAATTAATTGTAACTACACTGGTTCTCGCAAATGGATATGAACATCCAGTGAGGCGTCACCTGTAAAAATTCCAAAATGGACTCTGTAAGTGATCTCCAGCTCCGGGTGTTTGATGGGGATCAATGGCCCAATTGACCAAAAAACAGAACCCGCCCCCAGCACCAGGTCTGAGGTGGGAGCTGAGCATAGGCCAGACTGTGATCCGAAGGCCTTGCTGTATAGAGTGAGCTGGTGACACTCAGACACGATTCATTTTCTGTTTCTCGCAAGCATACGCCCTGCACTGCACTGCACATCGTCACTGCACAAGCGATTTCCAAGAACAAAAAGCCGGATCTCCGTTTTGCCTCTGCTGTCTCCACAGGCCTCGGATTTGTAAGTCAAATTAATTTTTAAAAGGTTGTCAAGATCCATAACATGCAAATGGCCCTCAGTTCTGAGAACAAGCAGGGCTAATCTGCATTTATTTCCAAGGAAACTGGATTGTTTCACAGTTTACTTGTTTTTTTTTTCATTTCTGTTTTACTAACTCTGAGATTGCTTTGTTGAATTTGATTTCAAAAAGAACACTTTTAACATCTATCAGAGCCACTTGTATTAGCTGATGTATTAGCTAATGTAATTAACACAACAGTTAGTGTCAGTGCATTCCAGGATAGATTTCTTTTGGAATCCAAACAGATGTCTGGTTTATGTCTCCAGTAACCATTTATTCGGTCTCGACTGATATCATAATATTGCATTTTCCACTGATTCGGATCTAAAGACGGTATAACCTGCAGCGGAGTAGAAGCAGGTTCCACGGCTAATGTCCTTGTTGGTTCTTGGATTGATAGAGAAACGATATAGAAAAGAAGGAGAAGAGTGCTTATGATCTGGGCGCCTTAAGGAGATACTGGTGTTGTAGACATCCTCACAGTCGCATTGCTGAGCCAGACAGACCTGCATATCTTTCAAATAACAGTAACTGGACAAGTTTCGGTAGCCATTATTAATCAGACATTGCCTATTGAATACATATGCATGACGGTGTCACATTTGAAAAGACATTATTTATAAATTATTGCACGCATGTAGCAATGAGTCTCTTTTCACTTCCAGTGCAGCCGCCAAATAAATTCTGCTTACTTTAAAGCAGCGAGTGATGCCTCTTGTCTGAAGCAATCTCTTTGAAGTCTTTGTAGTCAGCGCCAGCGAGCGCGAGGGTGGGGTACAAAGGCTACGACTGCACCTGGGGCCCGTTCCGAAGGGGGGCATGCGGCTGATGGTAATGAGGAAATATGACAGGCTACCTCTGAAAGACACCCCCCGAAACGGACACCCTCCGAAAAAGGCACCGGCAAGCAGGCCCTGTCCAGGACCGACTGTAATCACTAGACCGACTGCCTTGGGGCGTAAAATTCCTGAGCTGAAACACAAATTGCAAACAGATTTCAAATACTTCGAAAATAATGCATGAATACCAATTGTACGGCCGCACACCCTGCATTATTTTTTCAAGCCTGTAATATTACTCGTAATATGAAAATGAATGTTACTCCAAAAGCTACTCCCTTTGTAATGGAAGACAATAAGAGATAATATTTTAAGCTTATATACGCTTTTCTTGTTATACAAGAATTCTGGGGCAGCATTTAATAGGAGACAACGCCATTCAAATATTGTTTGTGCTAATTAATAATGTTACTCCTTAATTAATATGAGTAACGCCAAATAGTTAATAAAAAATCAAATGTTCCACTGCGAGAAGAGCAGAGATACAGCCCACGGACATGAGGGGACTAGGGGTGCGAGCAGCTTGTATTAATGTGACCTGGTCACCCTGTACGCCTCCAGATGCGTGATCTCCAGCCCAAAGTCATCAAACATCACTCTACACAAACAGTGTTGTGTATTTATTTACCTATTTTTTAAATAATCTTATTTTTCCGGGTAATGTATGTCTTCTACTCATCTATCTACTCTCTGCCTTCTCCACAAAAGGCTTACAGTAGATGGTACTGTGCATCCATTCGCACCTGCTCCTAAGATGGTGCCGTGTCCTGCTAGGGCGTGTGTATGGATCCATCCTCCAGATCATCCTCAGTATCCCCCACTGTGTCTTGCCGTTTTCAGGGGGCGGAAGAGGTTGGAGGGACCTTTGAAATTCAGCCAGACCATCATCGGCATCATCATCAAAGCCTCCAAACTCCTTGTTTCCCCAGAAGCTGCACCTGCTTCAGCTCAGCCACGTGACTCCGGCAAGTCAGGACCCCATTTAAAACCAAAACCATAAAGCATTCTGCTGATTTTAAATGGATATTAATTGCAGGCAAAACACTTCCTCCATCGCCAAAAAATCAGCAAGGAAAAACAGACCAGGTCATCTTCAGATCACTCACAAAATGCCCTTTTGGAAACAACCAGTTAATTTCTTATCATCTAAATTACCGACCAGACACGCATTCCAGGCTGCTGTTCCACTGTGCCCCCAGCTGTATAGTCCCTGCGTGTCACAAACGAGGGGTTAATTAATTATACAGGCTTACAGTCATTATCTTTTGTTGATTCTCCTGGCAAAAATACATGCATTTATTTTGTGACCCTCTTGAGTGATTGGAGATTGTAGTGTAGATAAAGCATCCATTTGTATAAGGATTCTTGATATATATGATTGTTATCTTACCACAAAAAGAGTGTCGTCAAACAGAACCCTTGGGAATTCCAGCAAACTTGCACCCGTATCACATGCAGAGTCCTTAATAAAGGCACTGATGTGAGTCAGGACAGTGAGGGGCACCACTGGAGGTTTTGTGCTCCATGAAAGCATATTGTATTGGGCCCCCAACCTGGATCAATCCAATTATGTTCCATATTTGTTAGGGCCCTGAGTGGCAGAAACCCTTGGAATCCCCAAATTTATGGAGCCCCCGCCGACAGGACCCAGTGATGCCAGGTAGGTGGCGACTGCTCTTTGAGGACCTGCTCGTAAAGTCACAGAAGGAGCAGTGATAAAAGGGTATGAAATAACCCAATTCAACGCGTGAGAATCCTGCCATCCAGTGGGTCACACCCTAAATGTGTCAGACTCTGAATCAGCTGACTCTCGGCACCCAATCGTGTCATTGCTGAACGCCAGCCAGAGGGTTTCACACTTTTAACTGCAGTCGAGCCGCCCCGAGAACCCCCCCCCCCATCCACCCACATCCATGTTAGCTGGGATAAGGGAGCCCAATGTCTAGTGACCCTCAAGGGGGTTCTCAGCCCTGGTCCGCTTAACCAAGACTAAACAAACAAACATGTTTACTTATTTATGCTCTCATCCATCAGTTCATTTGTAATGCTGTCATTGCGTTGCCTGTGTAGCAGTGGGAATAAAGCTGAAATAGCCAGTCCCTTAAATATGGGGGTGGGGTCACCTGGAATGGGAAATGAAGGGCCCAGCAGGGGTCTGTGTTACATACGACTTAGCGGTCCAATGTACCCACACCAGATCCGGACAGGTTCGAGGTCTGCTTGGTTGCCATGGTGACAAACAAAAAGCAGATGCTAACATTCCATCAAAGAGGAAGCCCGGTTCAATCATCCTTCTTTGGCACTGGGGATGACCTGACCCCATCCACCAATCAAGCCAGACACTCCGACGTCCTGAAAAACCCCACCTTCCACCTTTTCTCCGACTCTGCATCTAAGGTCTGTTTAAGCATTCTTTCCCAATCGGGTCCTCAGGGACCCACGACAGTCCACATTTTTGCTCCCTCCCAGCTCAAAGCGTGGACTATCTGTGGGTCCCCGAGGACTGGATTAGGAAACACTGTGTTAATGGCTCGCTTGAATTCACTGTCTTTTTGCTTTCCCACTGGTGCTCTGGATGGAACAGTCTACCTGGCTCTTGCCTGCATGCACAGATCTTTGCTGTGATTGGCTGATTCCAGCAATGCTTTACTTTCCCAGCAGTGCTAAACCCAGATGGACTAATATACAGATGGGGTGAATTTCAATAACATGAACATAAAGACCATACTTGTGTCCTGGTAAGAGCAGTCTTGCTATCCTGCCTTCCAAGAATGAACTTGGGGTACAATGAGTCATGGGATTGGTCTCATTTGGCGAAGATGCGACCGATGTATCCCTGATATTTGGGGCGGAGCAAGACCAACATCCAGGGATTTTTACCGTAATCGTGAACATGTGTTCTTAGCATTGGAGCTGGTCATCACAGATGAAGTAAAACGGCTACACAAGTACAGCTAAGTACGCATATAGAGATTCAGCTATTGACTTTGTGTTATTTCACACACCTATTCGCTGACACCTTCATTCAGGTCCGAAGTGTTTACATTCACAGAAGTAGAAAAGCATGGCCAAAGTAAGGAACCCACTACCAGCACAATAACAAAAAACTACCAGAGATTTTGGAATCCCAAGTCAGAGGAACCAACCTTCAAGCCGAAGGTCTGCCCCAGAACACATCGCACAAGATGAGTAAAAGGCTCCCTTGCCAGGGTGCAGAGTCAGAGTGGCCTGTGGCCCAGCAGGTCAGGCTGCCCATGAAGGTCACTGGATCAAACCCCAGGGTCGGCAGAGTGGATTCTCCACTGGCCCCAGAGCAAGGCCCTTAGCCCCGCCCCCCAGCTGCCCCAGGGCCTGTCTCACTCTGCTTTCTCAAAAAAATATGTCACTTTAAATAGAAGTGTGTGCTAAATAAGCAAAATGTAAATTAGGGGCTGTCTCATTACATGCCCGAGAGATTCAATAAAAGCATCCAGATTCATAGCAACAGCATTTAAAAAAAAAGAATTTTCTAGTTAAACTCTTTTTAAACTGTGCCTGGGGCAAAGCCCTGATTTCCTGCCCCCAGCTGACATCGCCTCTGTGGGGTGCAGCTGTTCCGAGTTTAAGCAGCAGGCAAAGCGGGTGGCTGCTCTCGCTGTGGTGCAAGCGGGGGCCACAGAGTAGACCCTCATCACGCTCATTAAATATTCAAGATGTCCTCCAGCGGCACTCTCCAGCCCCACTTGCCCTTTAACAATAATTAATCCCGCCTTTCACCTCCGCACTTCCACCAATATGCTGACAGCTCTGAGCAGGAGGCCGTCTCACATGCATGAACTTCACCTCCACCCTCCTCACTATAGGGTCAGTGACCAGCCTGCTGTCACTGGGCTTTATTCGCCATTTTAAAACCAAATGGGAGTAAATGTGTCTCTATTAGCTATTAAATTGCATATATGCTTATTTTTACATTTTTGGACAATAGTATTCCCATTCTGGCACAGAATTGTAATACTGAATTTTTATAAGAATCTATTGTTTGGTGAAGATTGATATTGGCCTTACACATACACTGAATGTGACTAAAAACACACACGCACATCTGTAGACCTGGTGATCCACGTCTCTTGGCCTGCCTCCATCTGGTCTCTCACTTATCTTGCAGCCAAAAGCCTTCTCCTGACAGGTGGGATAAACTCTGCCCATTGGGGGTCATAGTGCAACCCCCCGCTCATTAATTCCGGAACCTTCCTGGCCGCAGGTAGATTAGCAGCAACGGGGCCGGTGCAGCTTGCCTAATCCTATCAGACGACGCTCGGTGGCGATAAGACGACAGGGTCCCGTCTGTACTGCATAATGACACAATGACAGGTAACCTGTCACCTCCGGGCTGGGGGAGTCCCTCTCGCGCCACAGGCCAGGACAGATGATTCAGCACAGGGTGGCAGCAGTACAGCTGTGGGTTTTAATTGGCCATGTTCCGCCCTTAACCACGGTCGAATACAGCGTCTTACATTTTCCATCCTGGCCGTTTACTTGTTATAAAACATAAAACTGACCTCTTCATCAACATTATCTTATCCAACCAACTGGCACAGAGTAAGAAAATCATTGCAGTTTTCAATCTGAAAGAGACTGACTAAGAAAATATAAACCTCACCCTACAACATAAGTGTGCTGACACATTTTATACCATATGGGGCTTCTGGTCACAGAGGATGTGGACTTAAATACCAAAAGACGTTTCCGATGACGGCAGCAACGAAGCCCTTTCATTTGGGACCCTGAAGCACTGTCTACGATAAGGAACCAAAGTCATCTTAAATGTAAGGAGGATATCAACTCATGCTGGCCCAGTTCTCTCCTCTTGATATAGGAGAAAACAGACCGATAATGGGCGGCTCCAGAAGGGATCTACACTGTTCCGTGTTTTGTTTACATCAGCATCACCGGGACAGATCACATGACCATCCTACAGCGTCAGATCGATGAGTGGGTCCATGCAGTCAGACCCCAGGACTCATTTGAGGGGCACCTCCCAACCCTATCCAAACAGCTTCAGAGACTCAGGTCTGGTCCTGCTTTGGTCTAGGAGGGGGGCGCGGTTAAAACACGAAACGATTCAGGGAGGGTGGATAACAGGCAGGCTGCAGCCAGTGCCCAAGAGGGGGCGCATTTTCCTCTGCACTTTTCACCTCGCGCAGCACATGTCCACGAGCAGGGATCTATGACAGTTTATATCCCAAAGCAGGGAGATAATTTATCCTTTCGACATCTTCCTGGCGAGCAGACGCGCGGCGTGACCAGAGAGAGTGCCCCAGATTGCGCTTTTCAGCGGGAATGCGGTGATCCGGACCCCCCCGAAGGTGCATCCCGAGTGGTAACACACCCGCACATCACTGCCCTACGCTCACTGTACGATCACTACAGCACGAGGCAGCTCCCCTGTGCCAGCGAGTCCCAGGCACTAGAAAGTATCTTTTTGTTAGCAT
>JAABNY020000063.1:26542768-26559477 GCA_015164015.2 Brevimyrus niger | reverse complement strand
GAGCAGCACATGTTCTGAGCAGCTGAGCGTGAGAGAGGAGAGTCACATACCTCGACGCTGTCTCCGTATTTTGGTGCTCAGCTGAAGATCTGGCGAGTTGCTTTGGGGGAGCTGCTCAGCTGGAAGTGGGCGGATGTGGCAGCGATGGGGGGGGGGGGGGGCGGTGACCCCCTCTGCCGCCTGCTCTGTCTTATCTTCTGGCCAGCTGTGAAAGAGTCGTGGGCAGGACGATGTGCCACCGGGCGGGAGGAGACACACAATAGGTCTATGTGGAGCTGGGGCTGTTCATATGCGTGAGTATGGGCGAGAAAGAGAGAGAGAGAGAGAGAGAGAGGCGTAGTAGTGATGGCTAAGAGCAGAGGAAGAGAGCGAGCAGAGGTGAGCGACTCAACTGTTTAACGGAGTGCCGTCACGCACCAGGTCCCTCGGAATCCCTCCAGTGAGAGCAGGCCTGCATCATCCGCCGCTCGGCCCTGATTGGCCCAGAGCTCAGGAGATGCCTGGAATACAGAATCCAGAGGCAGTAAACCGACATGACCCTTTCATCCCTCATTAGTATGCGAGGCCAGCTCCAGCAGCCGGGGGGGACCCCGTGGAACGGCGACCGGCAAGCGAGCCTCTCTCTCCCCAAGACGCTGGCGATGCCTCTGGGACACCTCCCACACAGATAAGCGTCCCTGGGGGGTTTCACCGCGGAGGTGCCTGCGAGGGGCATGTCTGGGGCGTGATTTCCCATGGGCAGGCTGGGAGCGATTCACCAATAAGACAGGGGGGGAAACAACACAATCCTTTTGTACGTGGGAACAGAGGAGGAGAGGGTGCAATCAGCTCATCCTCACGGAGGTGAGATGAAAGGTCATGTGGGAAAAGATCTATGAATCCATATGAGGAATTGCATTCTGGGTAAAGGTGCATTATGTGTTCTTGAGCTGCAGTATCACTATTTGCATCTTGCCCCAGGGGCGGTTGTAGGATTCATAACTCATATAAAGGGGCCAACCTTATCATTAGCCAATAATGTTTTGAATTGGTGAGTGACAGGGGTATGGGTGCTCCAGGGGCCAATCAGCTTTCAGCTGGGGCCAGTATATACACCCTTGCACCCACCCCCCTCCCAGTTTAAGAAGCTTGCCCAACTGCTATTAAACTCTTTAAATACTTGGTTCGGCAAATAAAAATCAGTGAATCACACCATGGAGTGGGGCAGTTTGCCTCAGGCACTAAAATGCACCGAGAAGCCCAAGACCAACCCTCAACTGGCCACCGATGGGAAAAGGAGCAGCTGTGTGAAGCACAGCGCCCCCTAGGGGCGGCATGCCCTGCTGCACTGCATCCACCTTGCTGGGATCCCCAGCAAAATGGCCCAGAGCCTTTCCAGGCTGAACTCTGGCATTCAAGGGGAAGGAGTCTTCGGACCTACAGCCTCGCTGCTGCCCCACACTCACATCGCCAGTCGGAGCTGTGTAATTAATTGCACATTAAAAAAATGAATTGCAGCCTAATAATACAGCAAATGATTCCTCACAGCCAGCTGTGCTTCTTATTGCCATTGGGATCAGAAGGCCTTCAAAACAACCTATTTCTCTGCCTAACCCCCTCTTGGCAAGGAAAACAGAGAGATCCTGCTCCTGATCAGGAGGATCCCGGGGGGGTCTGACCAGGGCCGGGCGCCGGGCTCATGTCCCCCAGAACAGGCCTGAGAAACAAACAAAAAAGGTCTCTTCTCTACAACATTCATCAGGTCAGTTAAGCGCTGGAATCAGCAATGATGCTCCTCATTACCATTTGATTTGTTTTTTTGTTTTTGACCTAATTCAAGACAATGCTTAACTTCATAGTGACAATCAAGAGAAGATCAGGAGTCGTTCTCTCGAATGACTGGAAATCTTTCCGGAGCAGCTAATTTTTCTGCCCCTTCAGAACATTGGGCAGACTTCGGGGTGGGGGGATGTCCCCCTTGGTGCATTTTGCCAACCATGGGTGGGAGGAAGGGACACATTGAAGCACGAATCTCAAGGGAGTCACAGTCATTCAGGCAAATGCCCTCCACGGTCAACCCTCCCATGTCCCTGTTGTAGAGGACGGAACAACCAGGTTACCTATTGAGTAGAATTTTGTTTGAAATTATTTATTGTACGCCAAGGCAATTCTGAACAGAAGCGGTTCAATTTTTTCATCCCCCGCATCACCTAAGTCTAAACTTGTGTTTTAAATGGGAGGTAGATGGCAGACTGTAAACAGACCATGGTCTCCGGAGAGCTGAAGCAGGCCTTGTCCTCCCCATGGATAGCAGAGGTTTCCTCGGAGTTGCTTACAGATGTAAGCTGTCCCCCGTGGCACTAGGCAGGGGTCAGCGTCGGTCTGATGGATGGCAGCTGACAGCATCCACCATGGTGCCTGCGCTCTGCATTCACTTAGCGGGCTGGAGCTCTCTCAGGTCACTGTGAGGAGAACGGCTCGACCTATGAGACGAGAAGCCCCAGACTCACGATGGAAGGTGAGCGGGAAGATGGCCGCCCTGTCATTATGACAAGACGGAGGCCTGTGAGACCCTAGGTGAAGGCCTTGACAGCTTGTCAAAAATTTCGCTAATCGCGTTCCCAATGCCTGATAAATGCCATGCATCAAGCACCTCAGGGCAAACGGATCCCATCGACTTCTCCTCAAGTGCATCCCCTGCAGGCAAGACCGATAACGAATGGTGCATTCACACTTTGCGATGTGTTAACAAGGGTGATCCCCAAAATTCTCGTCACATTTGCTGTTCAATTCCATGCAGATTCCGTGAATATGGTAATGCTGCTGCCACACCAATCAAACATGATATCTCACTTTTGGGCCTGACGTTTGATGCATTAGCATAATTTACTTTGTGATTCGTTCCATTTTTTGGCGCTATGTGAATAATATAGCTGCAAAGGACAAAGGCTCCGTTCCAGCCATTATGGTACACCCATCGCACTGAAGGCATGACTCAAAGAACATTGATTAGTTATGGCGCACAGTGACCATAATGGGAGGAAATGAAATCCAGAGGAAAAGGGAAACTGCTGAACGAGAATTCAGTCCCCTCTATAGAAATACTGCATTGCCGGCGGGCATCTGTCCACCTAACCTCAGGTCCGGGGGATTCTGGGTATTCCGTCAGCCAATCAGCTTCCAGCATTCCAGTTCAGAGCAATTATCCGTGGAGTTCTATCTGGCCAATCAAACTTGTTTCCAGCCAGCATTGTCCATTTCGAGCAGGCTACTGCATTTCTGGCTGGTTCCACCAGGGCAGGGACCATTGCAGCACCCTCGGGGGGGCAGGGGTCGGTGTACAAGCACCTAGCGGCTTACTTAGGAACTGATTAAGACCCTGTTACAGAGAAATGAACTGATGCTGGATTCAGAAAACAAGCTGCCATTGTACATTGTACCTTTCCCTAGACTTATCTGCCCCTGACTAGTATCTGGATTACTCATAATTTAAGGTCCTTTAGCAGTTGCATACCCAGGGCTTGAGGAGGGAGGGGACAGAAAGGGGTGGCATCCCAGTTAAAGGACAGCCACCACCACAAAACCAGTTAAAAGGATGTCATGCACTGTTACATACTTATAAGAAAATTATCCCCCCCCCCCGAGAACATTGATCAAGGTGCCCCCTCCTAGGCCATTGTCCTTGAAATATTTGTAAAACTCGAACAATGTATATACCCCTGACACCAAAGCCTACAGCTATGAGTTACTAGCCTCCACAGGGCTGTAGTCACTAGCTCAGCAGTCCCACCTCCCCTCTCCTACTCGTCCTCCTCCCTGGAGGGCATGGGGGGGGGACACACCAAATTTAGCACCCGACATTATGCCTACCAGGCTCTCGAAGGCAGGGCTATAGTTAGATACGATCACATGATCTCGGGGCAAACGCCAGGGGGGTTGGTTGGATTTGCGCTGCCCCCACATGCAAGTCAATGAACCCCCCTTCTCTCAACATGGACTGCGAAGGGGGGGGGGGGGGGTTATCACATTTCCTGTCATACTCCTGAATTTTAAATAAAACAGATAAAATATATCCCCCAGAATAACACACAGCAAACACACATGCACACACAGGTAAAGTTAAACATTCATTCTCGGAAACTTTTTCCAACTCATATGAAACCCCCAAAGCCTGAGTGACTAAGGCTGCCACCCCCCTGACGATCGTGACTGACTTGAGGCCAGTCCAGTTACGGTGGGTGTTTCGAGAGGAGTGACTACTCTGTTATCACGGTGAGTGACAGCATATAATTTTCACACCTGGCTCCAGTGATAATTTGCCTTATTGTGAAGTATAAAAGAATTTTTATCTTTACTTAAATGTCCTCAATTAAATACTTTGCTGGCAGCAAAGAGCCATTGTCGGCCTGGGCATGCCTGAGAGAGCACATCAGCAGCTCTGTAATTTTCGTTACAGGCGACTGCAAAGGTGAGCGGGGACAAGGCCGGCCGGCTGCCCCATCCCTACACGGCAAACCCCGCCACCGTACCACGCCGCTGCTGCCACACCCCCAAGCCCAACCCCTCTGGTTTTCAACAACTGCTCCACCCAATCAAATAAGACTCCTGTGAGGAAGGGCTTAACCCTTTACTGCCCTGGCAGAAGGTACTCTGAGCCGGTGTGGCCATACCCAGAATCGAGTTCTGCCCCGAGGCTACCGGCACGACCTCACCCCCTACCCGCTCCTGAGGTCACTCATGCCCCCCAGAGCAGCACCGGTTACTTTTACTAACCACTTGTTTATTGTTTTTGTCCATTTTTAGCTGCTATATTCTGCTCTGCCACATGACATGTTATTTACATACTGCACTGTGCAGAAGTCTCCCCTAAATCCACCTCATTACTTGCAGCGACAATCCAATACACCCATGTAATATTTCAAACTTGACCACTAGCATCCCATGCGCGGCTAATCAATACCACATTGAATTATTCAAGTAATAAAATAGATAAATAGCTTTAAACATGTTTTTGCACCCTCCCTCCCAGTGCTGCTGGGGGAATGTGTCACTGTATACCTGTATAAGGTTATTATATCAATAAAGCTCATTGGACTGCTCTTGGCTTGACTCTGAATATCTCAGGCTGCCTGTGCAAAGATTCTCCTGCTTCCACACTGAGAACTTTACCATTTCATCCTAGTTATTTAGTTAAGAAGAATAAAATAATTCAAGAGAACACACTGGGTGTGTCCCTGCAGTGCCAGGGAGGACAATGCCAGTATGAAGGGATCAGCATTTTTAAGAGCACAGACAAATCCCTTAATTACATGCAAATTAATTGAATAAGAACACTTACCTAATAATAATCAAAGCCTATGTTATGTTCCCCAAGGAAGATTCCTCCCGTTGAAGTTACTGAACGTGCAAAGTTTTGCAGCATTAGCATTAGAAGGGCAAGTTTTATTTGAACAGCAGAGGTTCTTTGGCCTCTTGAAAGCAACAGGAAATTTTCAGACGTACCGAAGAATAATAGATAAATAAAGCTGGTGGAAGAAAAAAAACTGAATTTATACATCAGGGGAGAGTGTGGGTTTTTTGGAGGACAGGGTCACTGGTAAAGTAACTACGTTGAAAGTATAAAGCAAGCGGGTTTTGGAGAGAAAGATCTGGAACAATGGCTCATTTCAGGGGTTTATTGTTTGGCTCATTAATCTGCAAGTTGCGTGTCCCTGCACCCAGAAGGTGCCAATAAAATCTCCCCATCCTACCATTCAATCTCAGTTTTCACAGTGTTATAGAGCGTTTGTCAAATGCCTGCTCAGACACTGCAATATCGTTGCTGTCGGATGAAATCCGTGCTTGTCCCCTTTTTGACGATTATGACTTTTTACTATGGACTACACCCATTCTCCTGTCTACTGATAGAGCCTAAGAAGTAACTGACCAAAGAAAAGATGTTTTACGAAGTCACCTATTTAGTATAGTCATGATTCTACTACTTAACATTTTTCTTCATGTTTGTCATTTGTATGGATTACTTTATATTGCTAATATTAGCATCTTAACATTTATAACTAGATAACTAGTTAACTAACCTTATTACTCTGAATGTGAAGCGAGATTATTTTGTGTCTTCTTGACACTGACATAATTGCTTCATTGACGGCTGTATAAAGAGAATTCTATCTGTGGTGCTAAGTGTGTCTCATTACATTGTTTTTGGTTAATTTTGTGAAAAGTTTTTTCTGAGAAAATGACTTTTTCATGGTACATGTTTTTCATTGGACAGTAGTAATATTCTTTTTCTCATCTGATTGGCTGCAGGTTCAAATCCGAATTTCCCAGTGCATGGACCAATAACAGCAGCAATAACACCGTCCGCTGCGGTTGTGGAAGATCGCAGTAAGGTATTGTGGCCTGCCTTGTTGGAGCAGTGTTCAGTGTTCAGGGCCCTAAGCAAAATTTTATTAGCCTAGGTGTCATTTGTCATCTTCCATCCCATTCAGACATGCTGATCATATGTGGGGCCCCCTGGTGGCCACAGGGCCCTATGCAGTTCACTTATAGGCTGCATGAATATATATACAGACCTGCCATTTCTATAGGTCATAACAACCAGGAACACTAGAAGTCTGAACTGTCAGCACCCCATAATACAACTATTGCACACGCATTCAAAAAATTTCCTTCATGCCTGCCCCCCCCCACCCTTCCTCCTGTCACAATTTCATTGGTTCATGATGCTACCCGGCTGTAAAGACTATGAATTGCGTCACATGCAATGGGGGATGGGGGGGGGGGGTTATTTAACGAACCACAGAAACGAGTACTAAGATGCATTGTGGGGTTTTATTGCTTTTGTTAAATGAAAAAGTCTGCTTTGAGGATAGCGATGGGAGATTATTTCTCCTATTTCCTGGGCGTATTCAGATTTAACGAGCAGTCACCCTCCCACAAATGTGCAGAGAGTGTGCGAGCACCCTGAATGAGTCACGACATGGAAAGACAGGGAGATTAATCCACAGCCCGGGGTAAGCAAGCCCACCACCTCACTTTCCATTGGGCCTGAGATCTGAGGGCTGCACTGATGCTAATGCATCCAGATAGAAAGAAGCATCTTTTCTATTCTGTCCTCCATTGCATAACATTCAGGTAGGGGCTGAATGCTTTGTGTATCACAATTGCTCATACTTGCCACTGACCTCCCAGGTTGGGGTACAGAGTCTCAATGACCACACACCCGTCTCCCCTGATCTCCCTGTGGTCAGAGACTCTTTCAAAGCAATGAATGGGTCTCAAATTGCTCCTTAATAAAATACAAACCCTGCATGGGCAAACAGAGAGGAATAGATTTTTGCAGCTGTATGTCACAAAGCTTCAGAAGATCACTTACTGAGACTCAGGCCACCTTATAGAAATGCTGTATAATTCAGAAGGCTTTGGTTTATATGAAACCCAGGGGCTCTAAAATAAATGCAACAATCTCAAGTGAAAACCGGCTAGAAAAAAAAAATATTAAAAAGAACAGATCTTTCACAGAATGTGAAGGCTTAAATGAGCTATTTGGCTTTGATGATGTAGATGAAGGGAATGAATTGCAGATGTCACACAAATTAAGTCCGGTTTGAGAGAGATCATGTCCCTAGAGGTAACTAGTTAAGCATAACAATCCTATATTCGGTAATGTTAAATCTAACAATGGAAATGTATGAAAGTTACTGGTAATTCGTTTTGAAATAATAACCATTCATAGCAAAAACCTTAGTGCAAAATGGGAATTATGTATGCCTTGTGTGTTTATAAGGAAAGGCAATTTAATCATGTCGCTGGCTCTTGAATGCACTGGTGTGGTTGGAAAATAATTTGAGGATTTAATCTCAATTGCTATGGACTTAGAAACAATAACAATGCTAATTTCTCGATTAATTTGTATTCTATTTCACCATTTAGATGTTCACTCGATCATACAAAAGAATCAGTCATAGTACAGCAATTATTTTTTTATTGAGCAGCTGCAAAAATAATGAGGGGAAAAAAATTAAAGCAAAGTTGTTGAAATTAATTTTCTTTTCATCTTCCTTTTAACGAATTACATTTGGGTTATGAATCCAATTTAGTTCCTGTGTAAATGTACGAGGACTGTGTCCTTCAGTTAATGAATGTTACTTTCACATTTTTATTATTTTCTTGAAAGCATAAGGGTTGCAACAATAAAAATGTTTTTTTTTTTTAACCTGTGTTTTGAATTCCATCAATTTAACAACATTCTCTAAGTGCCTTTCTCCCCTTTTAATGTACAGATCAGTTTTGACCTTCAGAACAGTCTTGGGTACCTGCAGAGCCAGTTGCGAGTCCTTGGTCACATGGAATGCTGTCACACTGTAGTCTCACTTCTGATTGGCCAATCGGTGTAGGGATTAGCAAGTCTGCATGACATCAGCATTTGTTTTCTTGAGGGCGACGTGCTGAGGCCTAGCCAGCACCCATCAGTAAAGAGCTTTCCCAAACTCAGTCAATCAGATGCTGATTCCTGGCATTAAACTCTCTCACCACCTTTCAATTAGGCCAGACTGACTCATACAAATCGAGAGAGTGACTGTTATAAAATTAGCCAGTAATAACTCCCCCCCCCTCCCATTTATGCGACATGACAGTGACTGGCAAGCGATGCTGGCAGAGAGACAGCAGAGCAGTTTGGGCGACGTCAGATCCCCACATGAAAACCAACCTGTCAGTCCTGATGAAAGAGTTTTGACACCGAGCAAAATGAGCACGATCCTTAACGATCTTTAACGAGCAGGCTTGGTCACGGGAGGGCCCCACGGTGTGCAGTCACAAAGCCTGTCATGGAGAGGTTAGGCTAGATCCTGATCTGGGAGAAATTATATAAACTACCTGCCACAAACACCCACTCCACAAGGGGGCGATAAAGTCACTTCTCTCTATTTCAGTATGTCTTGTATTTCAGGGACTGAATAAAAAAATCCTATAATATTATTATAATTCATAGTGCTTTTAAGAATCACTTTTTGCTTTGATTAATTGATAAAACCAAGGTTTAATGTCAAGTTAGTTTGACTGTAGGTCAATGGGTCACAAACCTGGTTCTTAACTTGTAAATAGACGTCCAGCCAAACATGTTGACCTCAAATTCATTACACCCGTTTATCACTTATATGTGTCATGATGCGGTCTTTTTCATATGCTTGGGTTGGGGCATGTAAAGCTCCAAAACTACTGTATACAAAATACCTTCATAGAGAGAAATTTCCTCCAGGACTTTGAGAGTGAGAGTAAATGAAACGAGAAAAAATTATGTGTTCCACGGAGGGGGGCTGAGATAAATTCTGTGTGGAATGGACCCCTCCCCCTCTCTGAGGGCTGATTTCATTGCTCAGCCTCCCTGAAGGTCACATGACTTCCCTTTGGAATTGTCAGAAGCCCCCATGAGCAGACGGGGCACTCTGCCTGGGGGCTGTGACAACATGGGCTCCCTGTGAGCACACAGAGGCAGATCTTTCTGGGCTTTGAGGGGGTGTGTGCTGGGCGGGGGGGGGGCTCAGCACACAGATACAAACGGGACCGTTTTTTTTGCATCCTTCATCCCAACTGGCTACTGCTTCCCTTCCCACCACATTTTCCTATGCACTCCCCATGAATTGCAGGAGGGAAGCTATTTTTGTGGTGTCAGTTAAGCGCTATAAATCCCCTCAGGGGGGCAACTGAGATCCTTTGAAGGCCAAACAGCCCCCACCCTCCCTTTCCCTAGAGCCCTACAACTGTTACGTCAGGAGGGGACCGACGTGGCCAAGGCAGAGTGGACCAGACCCCCCTCCCCATACGCACACACACTGCCCACCCCATATGCCCTTCTCTATGTGAAGAAGCCGGGAATTCTGGGCCAACCTTCAGCCCCTCCCTGCCGCTCAATCTCCCATCATCCAGAATATTCTCCCCCTGTGGAGCTCATCTTTGAGTTGTCCTCCAGCTCTGCCATCAGGTGACCTTATAGCGACCTTTATGCATAGGCAGATGACGCCGCTGCGGATTCAAGGAGCCGTGCGCATCCCCAACCCCCACCTCCCGTCGCCAGCCCCTTGTTAAAAACTGTGCGCCGTTCAGCCTGAAGACACGCAGATGGTAAACGACTTCCCAAGAGCGAGGACACAAATGGCGGTAAATTACATTCGCTGGCCGGAGACCCCAGGCCTACGGATAGGGGGGGCTTGAGGTGAAGCCATGTGCGTGTGTGTCTGTGCGTGTGCAAGTGACATCACACCGGTGAGCATTCGCTCAACTGGTCTCCGACTTCAAACCTGGGTAAGACTGATGTAAGTCTGCAAGGTCAGCACAAGGACCGCAGCTGTCAGGCTGTATCTGCCATGGGATAGGCAGGAATTAGAGGAAGGTCTGGATTCCCCCCCCCCCCGTCGTAGATTTTACTCAAGTCATGAATTCACAGTACTCATTTATGCAATACATTTTTTTTTGGGGGGGGGCAACTAATCAGGCTTACATGGCCAGGGGACCCCCCAAAGTGGGTCATCTAAGCTATTTTTTGAGCCAAAAGAGAAATGAGATAGAATTAAAAACAATGCAACAGCAATAATCTGCTAATATGAGAAGGGGGGCCAGTGATAAATTTTGCAGAGTGAGGTATGGAGAATTGATGATTACGGATGAATCAGCCAGATTTAATGATGTCCATTTTTCCAAGGCGAGGCCCCTAATTTTGTCAGGGCCCAGGGAAGCCTGTCCATTAATCAGCCCTGACCCTAACCCTAACCCTCCCCTTTGCAGCTCGTGTTCCTTGTGACTCGGGACCAGACAGACAGTAGATGCTTAGACCCTTCATGTCCCGCGGTGTCCCAATCTGGTACGGAGCCCACAAACTGGTGGTGGACAGCCCAGGGCTCAGCACAGCCACGCCGCGAGAGTCTCAGCTGTCTCCAACGCTCTGTCCAGCTACACGGGGCCGGTTCACTCACCGTGTGGCATATGCCTCCAGCCCACGGAATCCGGTGCTGGGCCAGAGGGACCCGGAGGGATGCCGGGGCATTTCGAGTGAGCCCGCTGTGAGGCAGCAATGGTGAAGACAGAAGGGCGCCGACCTCGCCAGATGCAGCCAGACCGGCAAAGTGGCACAGGAACAGCAACTGCAGACAGGTGGCGCTCAAGAGCTTGGGTTTTATAGCGTTCATAATAAACGTGAAAAAACCCTTATCCTTACATTTAAAACTGGGGCTAAATAATCTCATAAATACACATCAGGGGCTGAAATACTCTCTCGATTGCTTATGCGAAACTGTGCTCGACTACCCAGCATGCAAGCTCCCCTGTCTGTCTCCAAGGCCCTGCTAAGTTTTTCAGTGGGAACCTCCAGAATTTATTTATGGAGGAAGTGACCTGGATTTCAGCATCTGTGACAGTGCTTTAGGAACACACATCCTCACGACGAGTTTCTCACCACAGCATCGCTTCACTTTGCGTTTAATTTATGCATCTGGGTCTCCGGTTGCCATGGAAAAGAGAGCTTAATGCCATCGCACTGAAATTCTCAGATAAATTGCTGGTGTAATATTAATCTTTTGCTAGAGAACATATTTCTTACCAGCTGGTTATTTTATTAGGGATTATAAAAGGAAGAAGTTAGCTTGAATTGAAAAATAACTAGCTATTTTATTGTTTCTGTTTCGGGTTCACTTTGATTAGACAAGACCGACAGCTTTGAAAAGCTTTGAAAAAAAACATGGACTGTTTGATGTTCTAGAGACATACTGAATGTAGATTTGGTTGCATTTCATTGTTAGACATCAAAATAAACATGTTTATTTTCTGTAAAATACGACTCTTTGAAAACATAATACTGCCATCATCTGGTCGAACATAGAACTGCAACAGAGGTAAATAACTTTAATGCACCTGTCTATCCATCCATCGCCTATAACTACCAGTGCAGGGTTGTGGTGAGCCTGGAACCTATCCCTGGAAGAACAGTGCACAAGGCAAAGGACATCCTGGGTGGCATGCTATCTATCACTAGGCACACATACTCACAGCAAATTAAGAACGTGAGTTCGCCTAACAGCATGGCTTTTGGAGAAACTGGAGTACCTGGGGGAAATCCACACAAACACAGGAAATATATGCAAACTCTGAACACACCTAGCCAAGGACTTCCATGAAGACAGAGTAGCAGCCAATGAGTCTCGTAACATCCAGAAAAAAAAACCCAAACAAACATACACCAACTGACAAACAAACATAGTAGGATCAAACAGCCATGTTTGTACAGCAAATTGGATCCTTGATATATGAGCTGAGCGCTCAGGCTTGGTTTCATTGTCGACTGTCAATCAGACATAGTGAGGACCCATAAAGTAGCTACAGAGATGGTGGTGCAGTTTGCAAAGCCTCATTTGACACAACATACTTCCCGTAGCACTGAAATGCTGATGCATGTGCGAGTCACGCTCCAGCACTAAGGGAACGTTTAGTTTTCAAGTAGGCTGATAAAACCAGGTATACGAGGGCCAGCTAACACAACCACCTCTGCTTCCAACCTAAGGACAGCCTGCCCTGATTCTGCATGGTGGTGGTGGTGATTAAGATCCGAGAAACTGAACCCAGAAGACTGTTGGTTCTGGTCCCAGGAAGGACTGTCCTACATTACTGTGAGGCTAACTACTGAGCTGTAGTATTAAAGTCAGGAAGTTATTGCAATGATGGGCAACTTTACCAGTTTTTCTCAGTTGCTTTGGAGCAATTCTCAAATGAAAATTTACATTTGCAAAACAACAAATTTAATCCCAGCACCATAATGTCACTTCTGCACAGTCATTGCTTCACACAAATTTCCAAATGTTTTAATAAATATATGCAAGTGATTTTGTAAAATTTTCAGTTGCATTAGGTTTGCTGGTCGAAATAGATTATGTAGTTTTCCATTGTATTTTTACACCGAAAACTGTATTGTAAATGTGTGTGATCACTGTGTTAGACACCACAGGCAGATCAGATAACCAAGCTGTCAAAATGATTTAAAAATATATTCTATATATAGCAGTGATATACCATTGCTGTGTTTTTAGTTCTCATAGTTCATTATTTTGTTGTTATTTTGTTGTTCTTGCACCAAAATTTTGTTTTTGTGCAGTACAGTGCTGTGTGGCTTTTTCGTTTGCTACTCTACCGTGTCTTAAGACGTGAAGTTACATGCATGCGGGTGCTTCCTTTTGCCAGTGAACTTTACGTACAGTGATGTAGAGCATTGCAATGTTAACATCGGTGTCTTTGACATGAATAAGTAAGTTTGTAAATGATCAGTGAGTAACAATGAGAAAGTGGTAACTGGCAATCATGCAAGATTTTTGGAGCTAAAGATCACGCTTATGCTGTTTGACAGTTAATCGAGAGGTTTTTGACTCTCATGATTAAAACGATGCAGACTGCACTTTTTATTTTGCTGGCACTGACTAATTAATTGGTGGGATTATTTGCTATGAAGACTTGAGTTAATTGGTATGGGTAAGTTACAAGCTTTGCAGCTAAACCAGAACATGGTGCTACATGCATAAACTGTTCTATGAAATGCTCTTGTAGTCCTGAGAATGTTAAGTATATTTCAGTCATGTTTCAGCTGCAGGGATTTTAAGAACTGTTGCAGCTTGGATTAAAAAAGGGATAACAGACAGGAAGCAGCGGGTAGTTATTAAAGGCACAATGTCACAGTGGGCCTGTGTTCATAGTGGGGTACCACAGGGTTCAATCTTAGGACCACTGGGACCACTATTGTTCCTAATTTACATTAACCATATTGACACCTATACATACAGTAAACTGGTTAACTTGCTGATGACACCAAGGTGGATGATGTAGCAGGTACTAAACTAGCAGCACAGAGGCTACAACAGGATCTTGATTTAATTGGCGACTGGGCTGATACTGTACCTGGTAGATGACATTTAAGGTAGATAAATGTAAGGTAATCCATGCAGAGAGCAGAAATATAAAATACAGATATTTTATGGGTTCCACTGAAATAGAGGTAGCCGAATATGAGACCTCGGTGTGTATGTTGATGCTTCCATGTCCCACTCTCACCAGTACGGGGAAGCAGTTAAAAAGGCCAATAGGATGTTGGGTTGCATCTCTCGGTGTGTGGAGTTTAACTCAAGGGAGGTGATGCTATGATTATACAATTCCTTGGTAAGACCCCACCTGGAATATCCTGCGCAGATTTGATCACCAGACTTTATAAAGAAATTTGCTGCCTTGGAAAAGGTTCAACGTAGGGCTACAAGAATGATTCCTGGTTTTAGAGGAATGTGTTATGAGGAGATTACGATCCAGGTATATAAGCTGCTAACTGGTCTCGATGCTGATCAGCCAAATGGCTACTTTAATATTAGTTTAAACACTAGAACTCGTGGCCATAGGTGGAAATTAGCGGGAGAACATTTTAAAATGAATCTGAGAAAGCACTTATTTACACAGCATGTAGTTAGAGTATGGAACAGTCTTCCTGCTAGTGTAGCTCAAGCTAAAACCCTGGATTTCTTTAAGGTTTAAGGTTTTATCAACTCTGCGGTATTAGTTAAGTTTTGCCCAAATGAGCTTGATGGGCTAAATGTTCTCCTCTCGTTTGTATTTTTTTTTGCTCTTATGTTTATGTTTATTAAATGTGCCAAAGCAATTGAGAAAAACTGTAAAATCAGTAGTGTGTACTTTGTAGTGTACATTATGTAGGGTGCACTCAGTAGGCTACATACAATAGTTGAGGTTACCAAAACAATTAGGGTTAATTTTACCTGACACAAGACCATGTTTAAGGTTAGTTACAGCTAGGATTATGGTTGGCATGGGTTTAGAATTAGGTTTGAAACTGCTTTTGAACCATTGCTTTAACTATACGTTTTGTTTTTTTTTAAAAAAAAACAAGGACACCTCCATGTGGAATTAACTGGAATTGTCTTTTTTTTAGCTTTATTGTTTATTTTATCTGACGTAGACCTAAAATGTTCCAAAAACAATCTCTACAATTTGGTTAAAAACAAATCATCATGTTGTGTATGTGTATATATTTCGAGATGGCCAATAAAACCAAAGCTGAGGGCTAGCTAACATTAACAACTTTGCTCTCTTTATAAGGACAGCCTGCTCTGGATCTGCATGGGTAACAAGCAATACAGTGATTAAGACCACAGACACTGAACCCAGAAAACTGCTGGTTCTGGTCCCAAGTGGGACAAGCCTGTAGGACTCTGAAGTATGCATTAAAGTCAGAAATTTATCATTATGATAGTCATAGGCAGTTGACCATTGGCTCAGTACGCTAAAACTCTATGTCTGTGACCAGAAGGTTGTAAGACTGGCCATGGCAGAATAATCACAATTGTGGGCCCTTATGCGAGACCCAGCTCTCTGGGTGATGCTGCAGGTAGCTGCCTTTTACTACTAAATTTGCGTTCAGCTACTATGTATCATGGAGAGCAAGATGGGGCAGCCAAAAAGAGAATTCCTCCCATAGGGATCAGTAAAGTATTGTCATTTTATTTTTTATCTTAAGATATTGTATTTTAATGTGTTGTTTCTCCATTTTCCATCTTTCAACGTGTGCAGGTAAGGTTATGTAAATCAAATTTTGTGTGAAGTCTGGGTCTGAGTCCAAGGTGGTCTGCAGAAAAGGTGGTACTTTTGACTTGACTTGAAGATCCTGACTAGTATGTCCTTTAGGCTTTAGCTCATACGATATGCTTAAATGATTCTATATTTAATTCATTTCAGATGTGCAGGGTGAGGTCATTGCTAGGTTCATCCTCAATAGGATCCGCAATCAGTTGCTCACCTACTAGTGACCAGAGCAGTCTGGTTTTACGGCCAAAAAACCTACAATCAACTACATCCTGGTATTGAGGTTCTCATCGAGCACAAACACAAATATCTGCAGAGCTTCTTTGCAGCCTTTGTTGATTTTTGTAAAGCATTCAACTCAGTCGTTGAAGCTGCCCCGGAAGTTACTGGAGGTCATGGCCGGCCTGTACACTGCTACAGTGAATGCAGTGAGGCAGAACCTCTGCGTTCTTCACAGTTGATTCTGGGCTTCATCGGGGTAGTGTTTTTGCTCCTATTCTGTTCAGTGCTTGCATTGACTGGATGTTGGGCAGGGTCCTGGGGTCCAGTGGCTGTGGGGCATCTGTTGCGGAAAAAGGATTCGCTGATCTTGACTTTGCCGACGATGCTGTGATCTTCGCGGAGTCAACGGAGGCTCTGATCGGGGCTCTCGAGAGACCGAGCAAGACGTCTATGTGCCTGGGCTTGCAAGTGCCTTGGGAAGAAAAAAAAAACAAGATCCAGGCCTTTAATGACCTTATGAGCAAAGCTATCAGCAGCATGCCTGTCAGTGGAGAGAATGTCAACCGCATCAAGAACTTCACTTACATCGGCAGTGACATTCATGTCTCTGGTGACTCTTCCTATGAAGTCTGTAGATGGATTGGGAGAGCATGGGGGTCATGAGGTCACTGGAAAGGCGTGTGTGGTGCTCTTGATATCTTTGTAAGAGGAGGAAAGTCCACATCTTTAGAGTGCTGGTGTTCCCTGTCTTGCTGTATGGCTGTGAGACATAAATAGATAGCAGGTGGATGGCCATTTCCAGAGGGTGAGACTGTGTCGATCTGGGGGGGGGGGGGGGGGGCGCCACCAACCACCTCTCCGGGGGGTCCGTCCGGAGGGGGGGGGGCCGAAGG
>JAABNY020000063.1:26529691-26542758 GCA_015164015.2 Brevimyrus niger | reverse complement strand
GTGGGGTGAGGACAAAAAAGCGGTCGGGGGGGCGTGGCCTTTCCGGGGGGGTGTGCGGTTGCGGGGGGGGGGGGGGGGGGGGTCACCAACCAGTATCCTGATGTGTTTCGTCGCATAGTGGGTGCCGCAAAGTGCTGTAAAAGCACATGCTCCCCAATCAGACAGATATGTCTGTTTGTTTTGTGTGAAGTTGAAAAATCCATCTGATTTAATAATTTAGCTGTTTCAATTGTCCTCAAAAGGTGGTAATGAATGGGATGACATCTTTGGAACTCGGCACTGTTCCTTTCTTCAGGCTATTTAATGTTAATTTGATGGACCTTAACAACCTTTTGGAGTTTGGGTTGCTTCATGGAAATGTTCATTTGAGCTGTAACTTAATTAGATGCCTGAATTTATGTGTTGGATGGCGCTACACCTTCACAAGTTCATCTTACTCTGTCTGTGTGATTGTTGATTGATCCTCCCTGCAAAACTGATACCATAGATGATCTGCAGTCCGCCCAGGAGAAAACACAGCAGACCACCTGTTCATCCAGGGGTCTGTCTAGAGTGTACTGAGGGCAGGGGCTTTCCTAGAGTCCCTAGACTATTTAAGCATCCCTTTTCCTTTGTAACCTCAGAGAAGAGAAAGGCAGTAATGTAATTCCTAAATACCCAACGTTAAAAATATTTTTATCTATAAACTTAAAATTTTCTCAAACAAAAATGTTATTGATCAGATAAATTATTATAATAGGTGTCTGTGTTCATGTTCAATCCATGTATGAAGACTTATTACAGAGCAAACTGATGTAAATAAAAAACAGAACGCATGGTGGGAGAAATGCCACATGGGCAAATACTTGGAAGAAAGAAGGCTATGAATTTCAAAAAACATCTGAAGATGCTTAATCTCCAATATGAGAAAATGGCTACTTTTCCCATTCCATCATTTCAAACCTGAAACGTAAAATGAAATCACTGCTCTCCCTATGGCCTATTACAATAGGTAGAGAAGAACCAATCCGATATTCGGATCAGTATTCGCACCCAATCAGACCTATTTTACGGATCAGGTATCAGCCATATGTGACCGATCCAATCAAGTCCGATACTTATTTAGTTTTCGGCTGTTCTGCGCAAAGATAGCACTTGTTTCTTGTTGAATTTATTTGTACAATCAGTTGCACGACAGCTTTCCCATTTTAGATGCGTTTTTGCAGCATTCTAGCTTAACGGTAACACCGTCGCTCAGTATTTCTGCCTCTCAGTGCGTATAAGACCGGTGACTTCCGCCTGCTTTGATGCCATGCGCATTTACGCTGCTGGAGTAGGAGTGTATCGAACTTGAGATAAGAGGGGGGTCGGCGGTCGGGAAGTATTTTATGGTTTTAAAAGCACAGCGGTTTGTGAAAACAAAGTTTCCAGAGGTGGGTGTTTCGCGAAACCGTTACAGCTTGTGATACGAGGGGCTGTGATCGCAGCGAAGTGTATATACATATATATAAAGTATCACGATCGGGGTGCGGTGAGCATGCAGGGGAGGCGAGAGCAGCCAGGTGGGAGGAAGGAACGGGGTTTATTCGGTAAAACGGACAGGGTACTCACACATGGAAAGACGTCAATGACAGATCTGAGGGAAATTAACAGAGACGCGGACTAAATACACCGGACAAGGCAAGGACAACGAGAAACAGGTGATCACAATCAGGCAAAAACAAGAGGTAACGAGGTGGGCGTGGCACACAGAAAGGATCGTCCGGAGCAGGGTGTGACAATAAGTAAATAGAGCAATTGTATCAGAATTTGTATTGGTATTGACAGTTGCGTATTGGAATTGGACCGGAACCGAAAAAATGTGGCTGGGCCCATCCCTAACCCTTACTTGTGGGGCCAAGGGATTACCAAGGATTGGCTTCGAGGATCCAAATGGTCAAACTTGTCGAAAGTATGCGATAGTAACGTCAGCCTATGCCTTGGCCCCACCATTCAAGACAAAAGGGAATGTAACTTATGACCGGCAGGATAAATTTGGGGCTATACCAAAAATATTTGGGGCTGCAACCCAATAGTTCAGTCTTTCCAAATATCTTTTATGAAACCCCGTTCCTTACTATATGATCTTCAGGGCCAGTGTAAAACAGCTAATGGGTCACAGGACCCAAATGCAACCTCGAAATATCAGAATGCAGCCTTAGGATTCAGAGCACATACAGAAATCAAGCAATTACTTTACCAATCCACTAGATGGCAGCAACCATTAGAATATCAAAATTGATAAAAAATAAAAAAAACAAGCAGACATCAGTTACCTTTTATGGAACTGCTCATGTTTTATGATTTATTTAGTATATAGAAATCTGTAAGTAATATAATTTTATATTAATCAGTGCTTTTAAAAATAAGAAGATTAGTATAATTGCTGATAAGTGCCACCTGGCATTTCCGGTAGTGAGAAAAATCTGTTTGGTAGCCGGTACAGCGTAGTTTAAATGAGATTAGTTCAAAGTTTCAATTCAATGTTCAAAGCTCTTAAGCAATAGTGTTCAGTAATTATAATAGCTACATCCAAGTTATGTATAAAACAGCGTTCAGTAATAGAGTTTTTGACACTGGAAGGTTGCACGTGAATCAAAATTCCTAGGCTTATGAAAGCAATTTATGATGGTGACTGTATGGATATGAAAAATGTCCGCTAGTGGGCCTGACTGCCAAAAGCTGTAGTAAAGGCAAGATGAGTGTCTTTGATGAGCGAAGAGCAGGACGACCCATTTCAGTAACTCATGAGAACCAAAGCAGACTGGGTGCCATGATTCAAGAAAATCGCCTAATTAAGCAGAGGAAAAACTGCTCTCAAGTTAGGCATTAGTCAAGAAATATTGCACCATCTCACTGTGATGTTAAAGGACATTTTTCCTTGGATGATGAACTTTAAGCTGCTGTGTACAAATGGATCAGAAACCAACCAGGAACTTTCTTCATGGATGGAATGGAATAATAGACAGTGCCTTTGGAAAAGTGTGGTAAAGCAGTAAATCTGTTGAAAAATAAGTTTACAGTGTTTGAGAGACGTACATTGTCTTTATTTTGTTATCACTTTTATTATTTTATACTATCAGAAGCTTATTTTATACAATCGGGGACCTTATCAATCAGCCCTCTTACTACACCATTAGTGTATACTTATGTTTGATGGCATTATTTCATTCCTAACACATTACCCAGTCGGACAAAAACTGCCATTATTAAGAAACAGCTGTGACGCACGGACACAGCAGGAATCTGCCTTCCACCAGCAGAGGGCGATCAGCACCACACAGGCCATTGATAAATGTGGTTTGCTCATCATCAGCTTACAAGGAGTGCTGACCGGACACGGCTGGAGCCCAGTAATTGCCCAGATGCGGATCGAAATAACAAAATAGAAATATGGATTATTTTCTGTTCTAAGCAGAAAATAGACACAGTGCAGTGCAGCCAGCCCCCCAAAAATAACTGGCTTTTGATGCCCCCCCCAGTCAAAATTTTTTGCAGAGAGCATTAGGCCAGTGGTGCAGGGGTGAGGGGGGGGGGCAGTGTCCCCTTGCAAGACGTACAGCCCACTCTGGGAAGAAGCTGAGGAGAGTCGAGAAAGTCAGCGGTGCGTGTGCTTCCTGCCCATGTGCATATCAGCGGATGACCACCCTGAAGAGGCCGCCACATTCACACTGACCCATTTGTATCCCTCCATTAATAACCTTCACCACTCAAAGGAAAATTGCATATGCCCTTGACTCCGGTTCCTCTTACCCATCACACCAGAATGATCAGAAGGAATCTACAAGGACCCACAAGGACTAGAAATAGATTTTTAAAATAAGTCACCATCATGTGTTTTTGGAACACCAAATACCATTTATTAGGGCTTTACAAAGACTACAAAATTCCTCTGATGATTTAAATCGCTCTGTCTATTTACATCATATGTTACATACAAATGTACAAAATATAAAACATTTAAAGACAATGCTTCGGAGAAAAAAAAATTGAAAAGAGCGATTTCCCAAGCAGTAGATGCCACGCACTGACTGAGATGGATTTTGAACACGTCGCTGGGGGTGATGTATTCCCCATGGCCAACACAAGTCTGCGTGGGCTTAGGTTCTGTTAACCAAGCAGCAGGCTGCTTTTGTCAGTGGAGCTGGAACAGCTTGCAGTACATCTGTTCAAATTATGTTTGTTCATTTGTGGTTGATTAGTTATGCCTGACTGGCAAGTATCGGTGTATTAGTGGCAGTTTAGAACCCTGGGGTTGATCCAGCATCAGCTGCCTCGGCCTGACACTGAACACTTTGTGCGAGAGGCTTATGCTGATCCTGGATCTGCCGCCGTCCATGTGTATGTTGAATCTGGGCAGGGGCAGTGTGGAGCTCACAAGGCTTACGAGTCGCCTGCAGAAAGCAGGATTGTCCTGAGGTTTGGCACCAGTGACTGCATATGGGGTTGTAAACTGCAGTCAGATCTCACCCAATAGGTGAGCGAAGCTCCCACTTTCCGCCGTCAACTGCAGTAGGCCGCTGAAGCCGAGAGGAATTGGCCCCGTCCTGGCCCCTGCTGTACCTCAACACAGCACGGAATGCAGAGTGGCAATCTAATAGGGTCCATGTGTATGCTGGGCATTCTGTCAGAGGAAAGTGTTGTTTTGAACATGAAAAATGACGTAGTTCTGCAGATATACTGGAAATGATGAGTAAGTTAAGCATGCTTTATCGGTCCATGAAGTCTGCAGGGAGAAGTTGAAATTGAAATCTACTTTTAAATAATGATTTTTGTTTTTGTAATTTTTTTTTTCTCTGTGGAGTATCATCCTATCTCTTTCGAGTAGAACTCTGCCTCTGGGTTATTATCCTGCGTCTGCAATGTCATTGAACTGCATTTGGGTGATCGTACCTTGTATGCTTATTTATTTCTCTACCGAAGATGCTATATTCTGCGTGCTTTTACGAGTCATTGAATAATTTATTTGATTCATACACTGCTGCATAAGACGGATATATCATGCTCTCTTCCTTCAAATAAGGATTTAAGCAACTTCTCTTTTTAAGTCACCAAAGTGGCACATGCTTTAATATGTGATGTAGCTCCTGCAGAGAATGACCAACCGCTATGAGCAGCCACACCTGTAGGGGGCAGCATGCTGGACTGTTTTTCGACGTCTCCTTCCTCGTCTTGCTGTCAGTCTGCTATTGTGTCTCCCCTTGCCAGCACAGGGATAAAGATTCTCAGCTTAGCGTAAAGTTAACCGGGAGGGTGGGAAGTGTCTTTGAATCCCTGGTTCTAGGAATTTTTATTTACAGTCTTTCCCACCCCAAGAAACTGTGCAAAACCAGCCCTCTGTTTTTTTTTTTGTTTTGTTTTTTTTTAAAGAAACACGTAGCTCTAAGCATTTACTCTCTGCTCATCGGCACTCAGCAGCCCTCGCTGGAGGCCGTGCGTAAATAAAGTCTCCTCCCTCACATCGTAGCCACTTAAAACCTGTTGCCTGGCCATGAAGGGCTCTGCCCATTCCTATTCAAATGATGACAGATTTACTGAGAAAAGTAGACTCAGACCCTTCCTTTGGGCACGCAATCTTTCTCAAGTGTTTTTCTAACCATATGTACTCTGAAGGAGGCTGTGGTAGAAAACCCGACATGGCAGGATTAGGTGCACTTAGTTGCAGGTCGTCCACAGGAAAAGAGGACACATGGGGGGCGCAGTCGCTTGCATCTGGCGAGAACACGCTCCCTCCCACCTGGTGAGGCCTGACCACGGCCACCTGGCTGTTGATCTGCCTTTCCTCTAACATGCTGGACGCCCTGCGCGTCCGTTTAAGGCAGAGAGAAAGCACCACGGTCGGATTTTCCACCTTCATAGGTACCCCTCGCGGTTCCTTAATAATAACCATTTTTCTTTTTTGTCTTAAGTGAAGAGCAAATTCCTAAAACTCGCGCAGCCCACCAGATATATTTTTAAAAAAGATCTCTGTGGACTTAGTGAGTTTTGGAAATGTAATGAAAGTTCTTTTTTGCATTACACGAGGATTGTGTGAGTTCTGGTTCCCGATACTGTAACAGATGATGAGGAAGCCAGACTTTAGGTCATTGGTGGCTTCATCTGAAAAACATAAAAAAATGCATAGAATAAGTTTTGGAAATTTGCTCTTAAATTACATATTTTTTGTGGTTAGCAGCATTCGGTTGCTATAGTTCACATAAAAGGAGGATGAGTAGCTATGCGAGTCTGACGCAGGCGAATCGAAGACGACAGAGGATCTAAAACCCGAGGAGAGAGGTGAACAGCACGACCGCGCCCGAGGATCCTTCTTTTGCAGCGTCCGGTTTTTCACAGTAGTCATCGTCTGGCTGTCGCATCGATGTTTTGTGCTTTATTTTTGGCAAAGGGGGCTGTGTATACCTCTAACTGGGAGCGGCCATTTTGTAAACTAGAAATTGGCACCAGTCAAATGACCGGTGTGGCGGGGGCTCTGCCAAGGTCAGGGTTTGGGCCGGAGAGGAGTCTCTCCGTAGCACCTCGGTAAACGTAATATAAAGTCGCCCAGCGCGACTGGCAATCACAGTCAGGTGAGCATAATAAAACCATAGAACAAAATTAAAATTCCAGTTTAACTTGGACGCGATTATTTAGCACTGCCTGCAGGCCACGTTGTGACACCCAGACTCGCAAACTAAAGGCCGCGTCCCAGCAGTGTCAGCACCAGAAAATATTTGACCGAAGCAGTGTTGACTGCTGGAGGGGGGGTGGCAACGATAAAAGGTGTGTTAACAGTTATTGATTCGGGGGGTGGTTCTGGTTTGAGTGGGGCCACTTGTCTGAATGAGGGCACCAACCCCACCCCCCAGCCCCCTGGCCCCCTTGAGGCGCCAACTCTGCGGTCCATCTGCACGATGACACACCGCGACGAGTCGGGACTCGTCTCTCCGCGATTGGCCGGATCCTGACACACCAGTGGGCTCCGGTGCAGCTCTTTCCCAGTGAGGGCTGCTGAGGGGGATCCTTCTACAGTGTGGATTCCAGTGAGGAGTCCAGCGGCTTGTCGCGGTGGCTGGAGTCGTCGCTGTCGCAGCCCTGGCCACTGGAGTAGCTGGCAGCCTCCTGCAGTCTCATCAGCATGTTCATCTGCGGCGGGAGGGAGCGCAGCGGCTTACCACTGGGGGGCAGCGCGGGGCCGCCGCCTAAGGGGATGGCGGAATGTGTCTCGCCGCGTTCTTACCAGCGGGTCGCCCTCGGATTCGCCGTGAGACGTCTGCTTGAGGGGGCCCTCTTTGGCGCCGAAGGTGTCGTAGCCCACGTCCTCAGGCCTCAGCTGGAGCAGGCCCTGCCAATCATGCTGCAGGGAGGCGGAGCTCCAAGGGTAGGTGTCCATCACCCACTTGGAAGGATCCTCCCACGCGGCTCGCTTGCCGTACAGCTACGCAGACAAGATGCGCATGATGACAGGTACGAGCTCATACATTGCGTAGGACCCTCCCGTCAAACATTCCTGCACTCACCTGGAGCCCTTCTCTCACGGCTTCTAAAAGGTATGGCACCAGCGAGTAATTCCACAGGTCAGTGAACCAAACTCTGGCGCCGTCGGCATCCATGGGGCAGGACAGGAAAAGCCTGGGACCTGTGAGGAACACGGGACCTTTCTGAATGAGCTCTGGTTGCTATCCTCAATCTGAAATAATATGTGATTCCACCCCTACCCGATGATAAAATTTCCCTAAGTTGGGGGGGGTGGGGCAGTCATATAGGGCAGCCCCCCCCCCCAAACAGGATGGATACCAGCTCTACAGTTAGCAAGCCCCCCCCCCCCCCAGTGCCGTGGCACATGTGAGGCGGCATGTCTGTGCAGAAGCAGCACACGCGTATTGGCATGGCGATGCACACCGATGGTGACGTCAGAGGAGCTGTGGGCCTCCAGGAAGCTGTTGAGATGCTGCCAGGTCTTGGGGAGCCAGTCGACGATCTTGACGAGGTCGTTGCTGCGCACACTCTTGGCGATCTCCGTCTCGATCAGCTTCCTCCGCAAGAAGCGGCCCAAGAAGCCCTTCACTGGCTCTGTGTGATTGGTGCAGAGTACCCACCTGCAAGGGCCAATCGGTGACGAGCAGCCACCATTACAATTTAGTTTGGGTGACCTTTCAGTTGGGTGAGACAATTAATATTTTAGTAACACTCAATATTTTATTATGCCTACAGAAGGACAATGCATTTCGCATTTTAAACAATGCACCACAGTAGTAGCTGCCTTCCCAGAATTCCACAGGTTTTCCATCTATGTCAAATATCATTGTTTCAAATGGAAATTCAAAAAATGTATACATGTGAGCCAGGATGGACATAGTTTCAGACTTTTCCTCATTTTTTTTATTTATTCCAGTGCTCAACCTCTATTCAATTGAAGATTAATGCAATCATTTTCACATCTTATTCTTGCTGCAGTGAGTCCAGAGTGTCCCTCTGCAATAAACCAGCTGAGAATGGAGTTTTCTTGACTTGCTGTCACATCTAATTAATGCATTTAATACTCTCTCAGTGCACATTAAATGAGACACTTATTTTCTGTAGACCGTATTTTATTGGGTTAGAGTAAACAGGATCCCACACAAAATGATTTTGTTGAGGACTCTTACTCTTCGTTCACACACAAAAGCCAACCAGTACTTTGCATTATCACAGCTATTTGAAATGAATCAAATGCGTTACTTTAGGCAGCTAGCCAGGTGAATGAATGTTCTCACTGCATACAATCTCATTAAATAGGTTTTAATGACTGTTGTAGTGCCAAAACAGATTGAGGTAAATATTAAGTGCTTCAAATGGATGCATGGCAGACTCATAGGACTTTAAGCAAACACATAAGTAGATGTAAAACCAACTGAAAAGGTACAATGTAAAACTCTCACTATATTGATAATGGGACATGTGGTGTACCTGAAATTGTGGTGGAGCTCCAGATTGGGTGAGGAGGACACGCCGTGGTTCATGGTCCCAATGACATAGGGGCTGACATCACCAGAGCAGAAACAGTTAAACACAAGGCCAAGGAATTTCAGATAAGAGCCAAACCATTTGTACAGGAGAGACAAGATATTAAAGCTCATGGACCAGTGATTACATATAACATTACAAGTGACTGACGAGCTTCTGGGAATCAGTGTTATTACTGTTTTATATCTAGATGAGAAATTTTGTTGAAATATGTGCCCAACTTGAGTAGAAATCAAAGAGGCGCTCAAGTCGGAGTTTTAGTCTGAATGATGGAAAATTATGCATCATGAAACTGGGTGTCTAATCATGGGACAATCAGCCGAAAGCCCAGTGACCAGCGCAGTGACCCCTGCTGGAGTCAGAGGGCATCACACTCACCATCTGTGGTACTTGCAGTTGAGGAAGCCGTTGAAGATATCACCTAAGGAGCTGATGTGGTGCAGATTGTCCAGGACGACCACAATGGGGATCTCTAAGTCGCTGTCCTCCGAGTTGCACCGTTCTGCTAGCGTTGACAAGTACTGCCGCAGCTCCTATGCAAAGATGAACGCTGCATGAATGCAACCTGCTACAGTAGCCCGGTGAAGTACTCGCACCTCAGTGAGTGGCATATGCAGGACAAGCAGTACAACCAGTATCACTGCTACATATCAATCATTCTAAGATACCCCCTAAAAATATGGAACTGGTACTCATAGATAAGCATTTTGGAGGCTAAAGGGAATTACTCAAGGCTGTTTATTTATCAAGTTTGATTTCCATCCTCTACAAATTGGTCACATCTCCACTGGGGCCTAAACAAGGCCCTTTACTCCCTGACATGATCCAAGGGTTCTGGATAAATGGCTGCATCTGTGCTTAGACCCCAAGCTTCACTCTCACCCGTATACAAGCGTGTATGTCTCAAAGTAGAGGATGATGGGATATGGGAAAAGCAGAAGTCCAGTATACTTAAATTCATACATCTATGAATGCCAGATGAAGAAGCATTATTTTATTCATATTGTTGATTTAAATAATTCTAAAATTCAGCATGGTGAGCTCATGGTGCAAAGTGTCTAGGAGTGTCCATCTCTACCTCACATGACTTATGGTCCACGTTGAAGCTGGCCATGTTGGTCTCTGTGACCTCTCGGCCCGACTTGGCCACGATGAACTCTGCCAGCTTGCTAGCCAGGAAAGACTTGCCGGTTCCACTGGGCCCAGACAGGATGATGCGCCGGTGCTCCACCAGGAGGTTCAGGTACCGCTGGATGACGGTCTTGGGGATCAGTGTGTCAAAAGCCAGCCCATCGATGCTGTTCTCTTTCACACCTGGGTGGAGAACATGAGAGGTCATTCCCATATGAAGTTAAATCTGAATCTCCTCCATGAAGAAGAAGACCACAGTCTACATAGCAGTACATGAAAAATACAACAATACAGACGCTCCTCTACTTACGAATGGGATACGTTCCGAATGGCCATTCATAACTTGAAATGTTCGTAAGTCGCTATTCAACATCATTTTAAGGGTATACGCAAGTACTGAGAATTGGGATATGCTACACTGCTGTGGGAGTAGCGGCCAAAAGTCGTACCAGACGAAATTGGAGCGCAGAAAAAAAATTGATGTTGCGGACAGGAAACGGGAGCCCAATGAACACGATTTGGACTTACAGTACTCTTTGTTCGTATGTCTGAAATTTCAGAAGTTAAAAGTTCGCAAGTAGAGGAGCGTCTGTACATTGCTTTGTACGGCCTTTGCACGTAAGCACATTCCAGTTTTTTGTATTCATGACATGTCCCTTAAACAGTACAACAATAAAACCAGTACTTTTTGCAAATTGGTGCACCTTAACAGAAAAAAATGGTTTTAATTTCCATAGCGATGTCATACAATGAAGGACTGTGATTGGTTTTAAGAAGTAGAATGCAGGTCCCTCCCTTATTTGACCCAGGGACACGTCAAACTTAGGGACATCGGGATGTGCTATGGAACACAAACTTGACAATAAAACAGAGGAAATAGTTTTTCTGTAAGCTTATGAATCTTGTGACCAAGCAACAGACACCCTGAGAGAAAGGAAGTCAACTCGGGTCAACTGCAGCCATGGAGAACAAGTTCTGGCTCTACCTCTGAGGCTGACGGTGATGGCATTGCTGTCGCCCACCAGGCAACTACAGGGCAGCTTCTCCGGCACCTCGGAGCCGTGGGCCCGCACCACGTCACCCAGCCGGTAGGACATGATGCTGTCTGAGTTCAGGCCCAGGCTGGTTAGGGGGTCCACGCGGAAGATATACTCCTGTTGGACACACAGTCGCACTGTCTGGTCTTCCGTTCGCTGACAGAATTCCCAAGCCCGTTCTAACACCAAGCATGTCTATTTGGGCGTATAAGGAACTGCGTTTTCAATGGGATGCACATGGCACCATGTCTCAGACAATGTCAGGTTTGCTGCTTGAGGAGGAAAATGATAAATAGTTTGGGGACCTGCAGTGTGAAATCGCCCCACATATATGGACAGGCATGATGGATGACCCTCACCTTGAACAAGCGATGCACAACCCCATCCAACACGTCCCACTTGGTCTGCCCGCCAACTCCGATAGATCCGATGAGGTATTCCTGGCACTTAAAACCCTGGGACGAGTCACGAATGATTATAGTACCTGCTCATATATTTTCACTGTCATACCTTATGCAAGATACCTGATAAACTCAAGCATTCCAGTCAGTAGACAGTGAGGAACCAGATATACAATGAGAAGCTTTAGCCTGGTCACCTTGGTCCGGCTGGAGCTGTTGTTGATGGTCACCATTATTCTGAAGCTGCGGCCCTCTTTGCGCAAGTTGCCTTCGTAGCCATCATCCAGGAGAATGTCTGTCATGGACAGGATATGATGTCATGGAAAAGTCACAAAACCATCTAGTACATCATGATAATTGCTAACACTAATGCATAAATTATTCTAGCCACACTAAGACACCAGGCTTTCTAATACAATGTTGCATCCACGCTTCTGTAATTAGCACAATTTGCATTTGATAATAGTTATAATACGTATTGGATTATAATGACTTAGTCCAGGCACACATTGTTGATGGTACTGCTGTCACATTTTCTACTAACAAACCGTGTCTATGGGATGCTGGACCAAGCCTTTCATGCAGCAGAGAGCTGATCCCCAGGGGCTTACCAGTCATGATGGTGTCCGTGACATTGAGGTTGTTGAACGAGAGCCCAAGTGACTGGCGTGAGGAAGACGAGGAAGTGCTGGAGGTTTCAGAGGGGGGGCGCACTGCTTTGGCAGGAGTGGACAAGGGGGTGCTGTTTCCCGTGGACTTCAGCCGGTCGTTCTCTGCCTTCAGGAGCTCGATCTCGTTCTGGAGATGGGGGGGGGGGGCACAGCGATTTCTACCGTAATCCTCTACATGTCGGAGACAGGCACCGGAACATTCTGGTCTTAAACAACCACCATTTTAGCTTAAAAGGTTCTTTCATCTTCTGAGACACCCTTTATACCGGGGACTTAAAGTCTGAATGGGCTATCTGGGGTGTTTGAAAGAGAGTGAAGGCTCCTGTTGTTTTAAATTTGAGCTTTTCGGGATTTACTCAGATGTTCTGTCAGTTTCATTCATCGCTCCTTAATAGAACCAGCCAACCACGTGTTGGTATCGTTCTGGTTCTCCTTTAGGTTCTCTCATATGCTCATAATCAGCTTCATGATTATGGCTGGATTATACTTTACCCCAGATTCCACTGTCAATATAACAAATACCCCTCATCCATAAATAATTACCCACAGCCATAAAAAAGATGCTTTCTCCAGCAGGTTGACATGTGTACCATACTTGGTACCTGTTAAATTATGGATTCTTTTAAATTAATGTCAAAGCATCCAGGACTACAATTACACTTCTGTACTACTCTATAGCACCATCTCTGGCTGAAACGCAAACTCTACCCTTATATATTCTTGAGGTATAACAACAGCAAATTCCATAATTTTATATCCATCCATCCATCCATTTTCCAAACCGCTTATCCTACTGGGTCGCGGGGGGTCCGGAGCCTATCCCGGAA